>PVKE010005775.1:0-42956 GCA_004027555.1 Craseonycteris thonglongyai
AAAGACTGCCAGAGCCTTAGCCCAGTTGGGGGAAGGGCATTCTTCCCACACCAGCCCTTCTAGCCTTCCTGTCTCACCTAAGGGGTTTAAATAAAAGAAAAAAAGGACAAAAACAAAAAACATAGTCATCAGAGGTTAAAACTTTAAGGAAATAAAATGGGAATGCTTCAGGCATGGAAGGAAGGAGCAGAGGGGTTAGCTATACCACCAGGGAAACACTTGGGAAGGTCACAGGCCCACTAAAACACTGAGATTTGATCTAGAAATAACAATGCCCCCACACCCCAACTTTACCACTACACCACCAGGGCTCCAGTATAATCAAAGTGAATTACGGCTGAAAGCTGCAAGATAGACTCTTGAACAGACAAAAGCAAAGATGTTGGAAGAATTTGAGGCCTCTTGGTACCTCTACAGCAAGCATTGAACACAGTCTACCCACTACCCAGGTAAACATGTAAGTCCTGTTTACCTCAGTTTCTTTTATCCAATGCAACATGTCCGGCATGCCAAAAGACAAGAAAAAAGAATGTGAAGAAATAAAGCAATCATCAGAACCTGAGTCAGATATGACACAAATGTTGGAATTGCCAAATGGAATTTAAATAACTATGATTAATATGTCAAAGGTTTTAATGGAAAAAGACAACATGTAAGAGCAGAAGGGTAATGTAATCAGAAATGGAAACCAGAATCAAAAGGAAATGCTAGACATCAAAGAATGCCTTCGATGGGGTTATCAGTAAACTGCATAGTTTAGGAAAGACTCCATAAATCTGAAGATAGGTAAATAGAAACTTCTCAAATGCAAAGAGAAAACAATAGAAAAGAAGAACAGAACATCCAAAAACTGGGATTGTTTCAAAAAATGTAATATAGTTGTAATGGAAATACCAGAAAGAAAAGAGAAAAGCAAAAGAAATATTAAGCTGGAACATTTCAGAATTAAAGATACCAATGACAGACCTAGGAAGCTGAGGGTTCAGCACGCAGGATAAATTCAAAAAACAACACAGGCATATATTCTAACTGCAGAAAACTAAAGACCAACAGAAAATCTTAAAAGAAGCCAAATGAAAGAGTAAAATAAAGAGTGCGGGTTTGACAGTTTTTCAACACCTTCTATCAGTAGTTTTGAGACCAGAGGTGGTGATATTTTATAACACCTGGGTTCTTAACCTGGAGTCTGAATTTGGATGGGAAAAAAATGTTGCATTTGTATACGTAGTATTCTCCAACTGAAATTTAGCATTTGTTCCATTATGAATGTAAGAACAAACCATAATACACATAAGCAGAACTTGTGGCTATCACCAATTAAAATTTGCAAATACGTTACCGGTATATCACGTTTGTTGCAGATCTTGAAACACTTAGACTCACTTCTGAATTATTAGGCTAGCCCCAAGATCCTGTTTAATGTATTAAGACACGTACATATTTTATCACCAGTTTTAAAAAATAATGTATTGCAATAGATTGGTTTACTTTGTAATCCTTTGTGCTTTTATGTTTTTGTCTTTATAAACAACTGAGTAGGGACTTTGATACCAAACAGGTTAGGAACCCCTGGAGCCTCCTGTCACGGGATGGTTTGGATGTGCAGTGCACTTACTGCTCTGTGTGTATGTACGTGAGGAAGGCGGGTGTGGGGGACAACTACCTGTCTCTTGAATGTCTTGGTTTCAGGCTGGGCTGTTTATATGTATTATCTCATTTAATTCTCATAACAGCCCTATGGGGTGGGTATTAGCCCCATTTTACTGAGAGAAGAACTGAGACAGAGCTTAAGTAATTTGCCCAAGGTCACACGGCCAGTAAACAGTGGAACTGGGATCCAAACCCAGGTCTTTCTGATTCTAAAACCTGCACCTGTGCGATGCTGGAGTGTTGTCAGGCCAGAGCCCATGCCCGAACATTGCCCTGGCGGCTGGTGCCTATAGACTACTGTGCCAGGCCTCTAGCCTCCTGGGCATCGGTGCCCCTAGTACACACACAGTTGCCTTAACACCAGTGTCATTATCCAAGAGGCCAACACAAGCAGAAACACATTATCTTGAAGGAAAGTTAAACATTTAGGAGACTTTGCCAGACTTTGGTTATAAAATGAGAATGGCCATCCCCAATTGGTGGATGTAAACACTGAAGCTTTGTCATTACTTAGCTTTCTCAGTATATTTCCTCTCCTTTCTAGCTAGATTATGCTTTAATCCAGTTGTTTTCATGTGCAGTAAATCCAAACCATGTTTAACCGGTTTATTCATCAGAGAGACTCTGAGGTGAAGAAAGTTTTGTCTTTTCAACTGCACTGGGGATTTGCTGTCTTTTTTCTGCAAAGGGATTTTCCTGGACCTGTAATTTGAACACTTTGACCTGTGGGGCTTTTCGTTTTGTTTTTGTTTGTTTTTTTTCCCCCCACTATAAGCAAATTTGAGCCTTGACCCATTGTGTGCTATGGAGCAGACACAATGCCCTTCTGTGAACATCTTCTCCCGAAGACAGTAGTAATGGACGTTAGGAATGTTAATCGTTTGGCTATCACTTCTTTCCAGCCTGATCACCCCTGCTCCTGCTTGTCGCGGCTGTGAGCGGCAGAATAGACCCACCATTCTGTGACAGACTCTAGAGAGGTTTGTTCGAGAGCATGTTGAGAGCTGACACTCTTTTAAAGTGAAGTGAACTGGGCTCAGATAACAGTCTGTGTTGGTGAAATGACAGGTCCTCATACACATTGTCTGGTGGGAGGATAAACTGGCACAACTTCCATGGAAGGCAATTTGGCAACAACTATCAAAATGATAAGCCCGAGATTCCACTTCTAGGAATTTATCTCACAGGCATACTTTCTGTTTTGAGAAATGAACTTTATAGAATACAGTATTTTCTCTGATAAATGTCTGAAAGATTATATAAGAAACAGGTAACATTGGTTGCCTGGTTCAGGGGACTGGGTGGCTCAAAGACAGAGGAGAGAGGAAACCATTTCACTGTATACTCTTAAAAAGGAAACAAAAATGTTAATTTTGGAATAATTTTAGATTTACAGAAAAGATAGTACAAAGAGTTCTCATGTACCCTCTCACCCAAATTCTCCTCATGCTGACATATCATAGTATTTTTGTCATAAACAAAGCCCAGCATCGGTACATTACTATTCACTAAATTCCACACTTTACTTGACTTTCACCAGCTTCTCTACCAATATCCTTTTTCTGTCCCAGGATCCAAGCCAGGAGACTACATTGCATTTAGTTGTCACAGCTCTTTAGTTTCCTTTGGTCTTTGGAACTTTCTGAGTTTTGTATCATGTGACTACTAACTAGTTGAAAATATAAGTAATTATTTTCTTAATTTAGACATAAAGAATCATAGGATGTTAGAACTGTAAGGAATCTTAGAAGCAATCCAATCCAAGGCTCTCATTTTTCAGACACAGAAAGGGACTTGTCCAAGGGCCTCCCCTAACAGTAGACCCAGAGCCCAGACTAGAAACCAAGGGAGGGAGGAGTCAGGGCATCCTGGGGAGCAGTAGAAAGAGGATATACTTTAAACCCACTTAGACTTCGGTTCACATCCCAGATCTTAGTCCTTGGGCCAGTACGTATTCTTTTTTTGTCTGAATTCTTTCACTTAACATAGTGTTTTAAGGTTCAACCATGTTGTGTATCAGTAATTTGCTTAAAAGACTAACCAAACAAAAAACAGTTCTTGAGGAAGTAGTCATGATGCCTAAGAATTTGTTGAGAAAAGAAAGTGTGTTTTTCTGTCTTGATCTCAGCTTCTTGAACTGAAAATGCACCACCACTGACCAGATTCACACTCCCTGGGATCACATGGAGCACGCTGAGACCTCAGGCCCAGGTACCGCTGACGGGGACACCCTGGGAAGCAACACTGGGAGGCAGAAGCCCAGAGAGACCTTCATTCCTCCACGAGAGGGAATGAGCAGAAAAGCTCCTAAGACAGGCACCAAGACATGCTCCATATTCAGAAGCAGGGGACAGATCTTTACAAGGACTGCAAAACAAAGCCATCAAAGCGGGAGAAAAAGCTGAGATCTGGGTTCTGATTAGCTGTGTGACCTTGGCAAGGTCACTCACCTGCCTGAGCCTCCAGTGCAAAAAGTGGCCAGCTCACTGTCCTTTCTGCTCCCCACTCACAGTCACACCCTTATCAGTCCCCTCTCTTCAGCTCCCACGCCCTTGTTTCTCCTGTAGGTATTACTGAGACACCAGGCATGGCTCAGTTCCACCTGGACTCACTTACGGATTTCCAAGAAGGCAGGTGCCTCCTTATTACCCTCCAGGCTGCATGTCTACCCACACCTGTGATCCCTGCAGTCAAAACTACATAAGTCAATGCTCCAGTTTTGGAAATTTTAAACTTGTAAAAAACAATAAATATAAATACAATAAATACGTCATGTGATTAAAAATAATTTACAAAATAAAACCGCCTGACAGATTGGCAAACAGATGAAATAACAACTTACCCATAATGCTACCATTGTATCTTCCCTTCTCCAGGCCCCTCCTCCACCGCAGGTCAAAGGTCTGGGGGTTAGAACACATGCATCAGTCTGGTTCACTCTGCTTCACTCTCACTCTGGTTTCCCGTCTCCCATCCTACTCAAGAACTAGGAAAGGAAGGCGCCTTTCTTTTATCTCCCCGTTTACTTCCACCCTCAGGTAGCTAGCTCACCTCGGTTTCACTGTCTTGGCAGAATTGTTTCTATACTACAGAACTCTGTGAACTGCTTCTCTAGGTTCCATCTTTGAAAAGGCAGAGAATAAAATATTTGAAAAATTCAAAATAATAGCCTGGCTTATAATGTTATTATTATATCGCTGTTTAAACTTAAAAAAAAAGGCAAAATATTAAAATAGGGCGGTAGAATTATACATGATTCTTTCCCCCCTCCCGATTTTCCTATAACATTATCTAAAAGAGGAAAGTCACTTTTAATGTTGTTATAATGTTGTATTTGAAATAAAATAACTACCCCCTCACATCTGGCCCACATGCCACCTACTGTGTACACTGTGTGCGTTAGAAGCTGAGTCAGCCAGCCCAACCCTCCCAGGAGGGAAAACTCAGTTGTTGTCCCGGGGCCACTCTGATCACAGGCTTTCTGTAGGCAGGAGGACGCCAAGAGTTACTCTGGGCCAGAAGAAGGGGTGCAAAGTGAGCATTGCTCCAGGCTCAGCTGCTGTTCACGGGGTTCCTTTGGGCTTGGAGTGGAATGTGTTGCACCCTTGGGCCTGACAACCTTAACCCCACTTCTGACCTGCAGATAATCTGGACCCACTGCCGCTCCCCACCAGACTCGAGTTACCCAGGGTATAAACCGTACACAGATCTTCCCTCTTCCCGGGTTCTGAACTTACCTTGCAATTCAGACAGCTTGGGATGTGCAAGGAGTACCTGAAGCACTGTTGGCAAGAACTAGCTTCCTCCTTTTGACATTCAGGGCGACAAAGCTGGGAGCTTCCTGACCCCGGTGGGGAGCAGGCCACAAGGGGCACAGCCGCGCCCTGCAAGTCAGACCTTCCCCCCTCCAGCTCCTCCACAGCCCCTGGATGTTCTGCTCCGAATCACAGGCTGCTGCCAATTACAAAAGGACTCTTAACTCTTGTTTCGCAGCCCCTTGATTGATCACACTGGTGAGTGAAATTATAAGCCTTAATGATCACATTAATTTCTGGGGAAAGGGAAGCGGTCAGAAGAGGTTCTCAATCATAAGCGCCACAATCAGCTGAGTGAGTTCAATGACAGGCCAGACAGAGAAAGAGAGCAAAGAATTAACTTTTTAAAAAGTCACTAGTGAGTAAGGGGAAAGCAACCAGGCATGAGGGGTGAGGGGCACAGATGATCCTGGAGCCTGACCCCGGGGTCCTGACCAAACTCCAGGATCAGCACTTCTCATCCTCACACACACACACACACACACACACACACACACACACATACACACGCGCGTGCGCCAGCGCGCACAAGCTTTCAATACTGATACCTGGGTCCCGCCCCAGAAACATTGGTCCAGGATGCAGCTTGGCCACTGAGGGTTTTGAAAGCTCCCCAGGTGATTCTATACACAGCCAAGACTGAGAATGACTTGTCTCAATAAAAGGTTTTGGGGGCAAGTAGCCAAGGTTGAGCACATTTGGAAATGCGCTTCATCTGATCAGTTCTTGTCACCAAGGAGAACTTGTTTTCTTGAACTGCTGGCCCCACTTAAAGATAATGATGATGAAAACAAGGAAACCAGGCATCACTGAGGCAAGTTCTCCTTTGCACAGATGGAAAGCCTGAGGTCCAGCAAGGTTAGCTGACCTCACGTTGGTCGGAACTAGACCCACAGCCTCTTCACCCTGGCCACTCGGCTCATGGCTCTGGAGGCCGTGGATGACACTTGGGACAACAGGAACTAGGATCCAGCCTCCATTGTAGAGCTGCCCAGGCCTCTCCTGCCCCTGGCTCAGTGTCCTGAGACATAACAATGGACAGATATTAGAGATAGAGAGCAGGGCCACAATAAGGCTCCCTAGCTCCCTAGAGGATCAAACCTATGACCTTGGTCTCCTCAATATTTCGCCCTACTCATGGTTTCCCAGAAGAGCATTGCAACACTTTGGCATGCCAGAAAGATGCCCAGGCTATGTGGCAACATCCTGGTTTCCTCATCAAAGGACAACCCTCTACACATTGCTGACGAGCTCAGCGGGCAGCCGAAAGCTCCAATGACCCCCCCCCCCCAACTTCCAGTCTGTCTGCAGGTCAGCAGTATTCCAAGGGAGGAAAGAAAAAAATAACAATGTTCCAAAATGAGCTTCAAAAGTCTAAAAACATCATTTAAAATACAGGCTACATTAAAAAAATGTGTCATTTTTGGTAAAGGTACTGGAGTTATTCAGTTAGAGTTATTGCTCTTCAATCTCCGTAAGCAATTATAAAAAATGTTATTGTCAAGTGAGTGGCTTGAGAGTCTTAGATCTCAGCAGCCGAAAGTGTCTGC
Source organism: Craseonycteris thonglongyai (assembly GCA_004027555.1). Taxonomy (NCBI): domain Eukaryota; kingdom Metazoa; phylum Chordata; class Mammalia; order Chiroptera; family Craseonycteridae; genus Craseonycteris; species Craseonycteris thonglongyai. The sequence continues at coordinate 7,016 of PVKE010005775.1, forward strand.
TGAGCCGCTTCTACGTTTTCATTTATCACCTCTCAACCTTCACTGTGACATGGCTACTGCCAAAGAGTTCACAGAAGTGGCCTGAACTGAAAAATTGGGGGAGCCAAGCTCTAGCCATGGTTACAGGGTGGGACCTACTTACCCAGTCCTGCAAGCATTGTAGCAGAGGCACATGCATAATCGAAACATGCATTCCCTGTATTTTTTCTAACAGCTTCTGAAGTGTTCATCAAGCCTGTCTGATTAAGCACTTTTAAATTCTGAGCAATGACATGGGCCCTCTCATACCCTCTTGGCAGGAGTGCAAATTGATACATCCCTTTTGGAGAGCCATTTGTCTGTATGTATCAAAAAATTAAAAATGCATATACTCTTTGACTCAGAAATGCCACTTCTAAGAACTTACCCTACAGAAGTATACATAAGGTCCACAGAAGTATACATAAAAGGGTGGTTCTTTACAGTTTAATTTATTATTGAAAACCAGCAAACAACGTAAATTCATCAATAATGAACTGGTTGAATAAACTGTAGTCCAGCCAGTAGATAAAATAAGCAGATGTTAAAAAGAATGAGGCAGAGCCATATGTACCACCAGGAGAGAGAGTCATATACACAAAAATAACTCAGAAAAAGAAGATTTCCATTTTTGTACAAATGATTAAGGATGGCAATCACAGTGCAGATGAGCCCAGTGAGTTGGGTTCTTGGGTTCCTAAATTGGATTAAACACCTTGAGCTCTAAATGAAATAAATTGGCAGTCTCAATTCAGCTCCTGAAACTCATCTGCCGTTCTTTGTTTTCCTTAGCATTAAAGAACAACTAAAAAGTAATTCAGTGGTGATGGAAGGGGAGCTGATTCTGGGTGGTGGGAACATAATGCAATGCATGGGTGATGTGATGTGGACTTGTACATCTGGAAACTGTCAAATTGTTACCAATCAATGTCACCCCATTAAATTTAACAATAAAAAAAATTAATTAAAAAAAAAAGTAATTCAGGGGATGCCAGAATAGCTCGCTCAGTGGTTGAGCAGTTGCTTCGCCATCGTGAGGTCCAGGGTTCAATTCCCAGCCCCAGCCCATGCAAATCCATATGCTGAACTGCAGTGCAACTGGTAAACCCTGGTAAGGCATGGAGGTGAAGGTTCTTGCCTCCTATGCAGGAAGCCCCTGGTTCAGTTCCCACTCTGTGTGGCCCGTGTCCACCTGTGTGGAATGAAACCACGTCACAACTAATAATGTACAACTATGGAGACTGCTCTGGGCCCTCCTCCTCCCTTCTCTCACTCTGTCTCTCACCTTCTCTCAAAACAAAGAAACAATAAATAAATCTTTAAAAAATAAAAAGTAATTCAAACACAAATGTACTTTTTAAAACTCCATACCTAATTGTCATAGTATGTAAATGATACTTTTGAAAAGTGACCCCTCAGACAGAAAAACCATTTTTCAGAGAAGCACTGAAGACTGGTTTTTGGCCACAGTAATCACTTGGCTGGGTTGATCTTCTATTGTTTGTACATTCAAACTGTATGTGTTGGAGTTGTATATCTTGAATTTATATATTCAAAGACCACTGTGGCTCCTTTCCCACAATACCAGCCTTAAGATCCAGGCAAGCAGTGAGGTTCTTAAAATACCCAGGCTGAGCCTGGCAGAGACCCCCGCAAATCCCAGAAGAGACAGTTACTGAGTTTCTAAGTCTGGGTCTTTTCAATGTTGCAAGCCAGCTTTGATTTTTGTTTGTAATGGAAGAGATGCCCAAAGCAAAGGCAATACCTGTGGGAATCGGTATTGTGTGGCATGTCACAGGAAACTTACTCCCTTTTAACTTTACTGAGAATATTTTAAATAGATTATAGTAGATTGTGATTGTGATAGATTTTATTAAAGGTCAGTGATATTCCCCCTTGCCCTCCTCCATGAGAGGAATCCACTTCCCTGCCCCCTGGAGGTTGGGTTTGGACACAAGGTTGGCTTCAGCCCATGGCAAGTGAACAGTGTGACATAAGCAGCAGCTTTACATGTGTGTGAATGGTTTGGCTCAGCCTCTTGCACTTCTACACTCTGCCAATCAAACAAATTGCTTTAAAGAAGCTGCCATTGGGGAAGCCGGGATGGCTCAGTGGGTTAAGTGCTCACTCCGGGGACTGAGGATAGAATCCCGGCTCCAGCCCCCACCCGTGCGGACCCATATGCTGAACTGGGGAGTTCCCCCAGTTCAGTTCTCTGTCTCTGTCTCTGTCTCTGTCTCTGTATCTCTCTCTCTCTCTCTCTCTGTCAAAAAATTAATAAATAAATAAAACTTTTAAAAAATCTTAAAAAAATAATAATAATAATAAATAATAAATAAAGAAGCTGCCAAAATGATGAACCACTGGAGCACACTTGTACCCACACTACAGCCTGGAGGCTGGTCTGGCTCAGACTCTGGGAACCAGCAGTCTTGTGAGCAAGAAATACAAGTTTGTTGTTGTAAGCGTTGGGTTATTATTCAGCATCATTGAAGCAAAACTTAACTAATATGTGGGTGCACCAGCTTGGACCCATTGCTTAGCATTACCAAAACATGTCATATTTGTTTCTGATTCTTTTTTTTTTAAGATTTATTTTATTGTTTGAGAGGAGAGAGAGAGTGAAAGAGAAGGGGGAGTGCCCAGAGCAGTCTTCATAGTTGTACATCATTAGTTGTGACAGTTTCACTTTACACAAGTGGATGTGGGGTTGCACAGGGTGGGAACTGAACTGGGGGCCTCCTGCATGGGAGGTGAGGACCTTCACTGCAGGGCTCAGCAGTTACCAGTTGTGCAGCAGTTCAGCATATGGGTTTGCATGAGTCAGGGCCAGGATATGATCCCCAGACCTCCCGGTTGCAAGGCAGGTGCTCAATCTGCTGAACTATCCCAGCATCCCCTGTGGTCTGATTCTTATTTAGTCTTAAGAAATAAAACATTTCAGAAACATTTGAGGGTCCTCTTAGTACCTTTCCCCAATCCCATCTATTCCCATGGGTAACAACTATAATGCATTTAGTGTTGTCATATTCATGTTTGTTGTAAACACTTGCTACACATTTATGTATCTATAAACATGATCTACTTATATAAATACTAAACTCTATGTATCTCTGCAATTCACTTCCCACCCCACCCCACCCACATGCTGTAATTCAGATTTACCCATGTTGATATATTGGCTCTAGTCCACTCACTTTCACTACTGTAATACTATTTTTATATCTCACAATGTATCTGTTCTCTGTTGGTAGACATTTTAGTTATTAAATATGAACAGTGTTTTGAGGAACATGCTTTGAGTTCCTTGCTTGTCTTTAAGACCACCTTCTTCTCTGTGGGATCAGTAGACAAGCTATGCATGGCTGATTGAATTACCACACATGCAATCTGCAAGGTCAGTTAGCCAAGACTTGCTCAGGGGAGCTACTGCCCAGGAGGAGCTCATAGGCCAGAGTGCCCATGGCCGTGGGCACCTCTGATTCCCACTGCTGACCTCTGGCTGTCAGGCTAGTGCCCTGAGATTTGCTGGAAAAGTCTGAATGCACTTTCTACTGCTCCTTCCATATCTTACTCCTCAATAAATTTCTTTACACTTTATGTTTTTGATCATGAAATGATTTCAAGTTCCCGGTTAGGATTGAAATGTTAGCAAGAGAGTTAGAAACAGAGAAGTGAGTGAATAAAGACTGTTAATCGGTCTCTTTCTTCCTCACACAGCAATTTTTCTAACAGATGCAATTACATTTGAGAGCTGCAGAGAACAGAAACGTATGTTTTATTTCTTTATTCATCATTTTACAAATGCAATTTACTGTAAAAAGGAAATTGCCTTTGTAGTTCAGTTCTTCAGACTAAAGTGCTCTGAGCTTCAGTTTTTATCCCAGCTGCTGCTCCAACCTTGTATCTGGTGGGTGAGAAGCAGCCAGGGAAGGAGGCTAAGAAATCAGGAAGAGTTCATTTAAATTCAATATATTTTTATTCTTTGTAAATACAATGAGTACAACCTTTTAACTTCACAAAATCAGTTAATTCACTTTGTACAAGAAAAGTTTTACTCATCCTATGATAGTCCAAGTGCTGAATATTTTTTTCTCAGTGCTAGTACCTAATAAATCAAAATGTGAAAAGTACAGCAGCTATTTTAAAGTGTTTGTTTCTACATTTCCATAAGTATAGATTCATACCAAAGGAGCAGCTTATAATGTAGGACGGTGTGTGTGTGTGTGTGTGTGTGTGTGTGTGTGTGTGCGTGCGTGCGTGCGCGCGCGCGCACACACAAACACACAGGGGCACATTCAAGGCTTTACTAGAAACCAGTTTTCTGAAAGGCATTGAAGAGTCTCAGGCTGTTAGCAATGGATCCGTCAAGAACTTTTAGTGTTCATTTCCTTGAAGTTCCTTCCGGCATCACGGCTCACTGACACACGAGCTGGGACCCAATTGCCTTTGGTTTCAGCACTATTTGCATGGGACAGCAATCTGCCTCAATCATTCAACTCTGCTTTATTTGGTTTTGCTGTTTTTATTCATTCTCCCTTGACCTCTGTTCTTTTAGCAAAGCTCTTCTATTTTTGAGATGTTACCCAACCTGAAGTCCCTGGTGAGAATCTCATTTTCGTCCACGAATTCCTTTGACAAGGTTGCCTGGCCTATGGTATTAAAAAAAGAAAAGAAAAGAAAAGAAAAGAGAAAGAAAAAGAAAGAAAGAAAGAAAGAAAGAGAGAGAGAGAGAGAGAGAGAAAGAAACAAAGAAAGAAAGAAAGAAAGAAAGAAAGAAAGAAAAAGAGGAAAAGAAAATCTCACAGCATAAGCTACCTTTCACATATCAACTCAGTTCTGAAGGCCACTTAATGATGTATTACAATAGAAGGGAAACTTTTGATAAAACTTTTGATTTTAAACCTAACCATTGTTTTTAAAATAAAGTCTCCATCATAAGATAGTTCTGAAGGCTGTTGTATGATGTTATGAACAGAATTATATTTGGTTACCCAACTTTATATGCTAAAAAGGAGAAAAAAGTTCTACTTGTGTTTCAGCATTTGATAGTTCAGCCGGATGTCCAGATGAGAGACCAGCTGTCATGGCCTGTGGCAACCCCCGATTCAGCCCCCTCCCAGGGCATGGCAGCAGCAAGTTCTCTGCTCAGGCAGTCCTGTTATGCCCACGTTTCCTTCTGGGACGCCTTACCCTGGGTGAAGCAGCACATCAAAGCTACTGGAACTGTTTTGTGTCAATGGACATTTTTCCTGAAGGCTCCGCATTCCCGGATATGTGCTTCCTGAAGGGGTTGTTAGTTGAGGCTTGTTCTCCATGGATAGAAGTCCATCACATACTGTCCCATCCTGAAAAGTGGGGACTTGAAGAGCTTAGATATCACTGGATTTGTACATATCTGAAAGCAGTCTTGTAATTGGCACGTTGCCAATGGTTTTTTTGAAAAACACTTCTTCTATGGTCGATGGGCTAATAGAACGTAAAGCTGGCAAAAGCAACAGGAGTTTTCCAAAGCGACAGGGTTGGGTAGGATATCTGGAATAGAAGAAGCCGTGAAAGCAAAGTCAGATCCATTCCTCATGGGAGTTAGTATCTCATACTTGAACATACACCATCTCACACACATAAGCTGCTGACCAAGCCTCTTTAATAACACACTATCCCTGCAGCAGAATCCTAAGACAGGTACTACTGTCCCTGTTTTGTAGTAAAATAACAGGCCTGGAGAACATAAATGATGTTAAAACCACATGGTGACTATCTCAACATTAGCAAAGGAGTTGTATTTTTTTCAGAGAAAAAACTTTTTTTTAAGAAACACAGTACCAAGTGTAGGCTAAAAAATAAACGTAAGGTTGCCAGTGTGGAAAACAACCATGGTACAGATGATAAAGCTGGTCATAGGACCACATTTTCTGATTCTCAAGGCTTCTTCTCAAAGCTATTTCCCTCACATAAAATGGATGCTTTTTCTAGGAAATTCTCCAAATTATTATTCAGGCATTATACTTAGTCACTCTCAGGAATAATTCCATCCTTATTACACTGCAAATTAAATTAAAGACTAAGTTCTGTTGGGTAGCAGTTCCACCCAACTTTCATGTCAATGAAATTGACGTATAATTAAAGATGTGAGAAACTGCTTAACAATTTCCTCTCTTGGTGTCCAAACATACATCTGTGCTCAGATGTGCTAGTTCAGTTTTCTGCTATCTTTAGATGCCTCTAAGCCGCCTCCTTACTGCAGCCTTGATACTTCTGCAGTTAATAGCTTGGAATCAGGTATGCTTGCACTCCAGAGGGCGGGCTCCCTCCACTGAAATAAACCACCTCAAAGACCGAGCTCTAGGGACACATATGTGTGACTAAGCCAAGCTCAACCAATAGCCACACAGTGCTAGAAACTGACAAATATCAAAATTCCTTCTCAGATGATAAGTTGCTGAACACTGAGTTTAACAGCTGATGAATCTACCCTGTGAATAGAATACAGGGCAGCAACTTGCCCACTTGTCTCCTGGCTGTGGGCACATGAGAGTCCCTCTCTTCAACATGATCTGAGGCTGATTCTGGGCCTCTGAGAACCTCACATGGTTCTTTCACTGCCCAGCTTTATGAGCACCCATGAATGGGAACCACCACACCACATTTAATAATGTAGTTTGGGAATGGTGATGCTTAGCTACATTAAAAAGAAGAAGAAAAGAAAAGAAAAAGCCTAAACCCCATCACTTGCTCTCCTTGCTAAAAGTATTTCCTATATTCCTGGGGAAGAAATCCCAAGACCCATGTCTACCTTTCACCTTGGCCACTCACTCTTCAATAGCTCTGTTTCCTTCCCAAGGATCAGGCAGAAGAGAGAGAGAACCCTGCAGTGGGTAGGACACAGTGGCTGCCTAGACAAGCTTCTACTGTGTCTGCAGCCCCAACCTAACCTGCTAGAAAGTTCTTGTAGGGGAAAATCCACTGTTTTTTGCTCTTTGGTTATAACATATCGTTTATGTGAAATGCCAATTCCTAGCCTTCTCCTTATGCCCTGCGTAATCAGAGAAATACGACTTCCAGAGCTGTAACAGTGAACTCAGCCGGCAATGTTAACACTTAGCGGATAATTAGTTCAGTTTGCTATGTTAACTTTTCATTTCAATTTCAGATGTTATTTTTCTAGACAGGAAAGTGCTAGAGGAGAATGTTCACTGATCTGAAGGAGCTAAGAAATAAGGCATCGTCAGTTTTGTCACATGTATGACTCTAGACCTTAATATTAAATTGTAGCTGTAGCAGATAATCATGAAATAAGAACTCCATGTCAAAGCAGATGTGCTCCTGCCATGAATACTTTTGTTTTGAGGGAGAAAGAGAAGTAGTACATTTGTCATCTCTCTAAAAAAGGCTTATGCTAATTCGTGGTTTAATTCTCTCAAGGCACCCTATAAGCAGCTCCTGGCATGCCAGGAGCTCTCAGATTCTCCTTAGTCACTTGTCTGGCACCTCCCACAGCACCTCTACCACGGCTTCTACTGGCTCTAATGAGCACCCTTCTCCTCGCCCCCATCAACCATCCTTCCTCAACTAGAATTTATCTCTTCCGCTCCCCATTTGCTTTTCTCTCTTCTCCGGCCTGAGTTGGAGTAACACTTCCACCAACTTCATGCGATGATAAGGGGCCATGTCTTGTTCTGCTGCCCCACAGTGCTGCTCAGTAGCCCTGCACAGAGCCAGCACTCAGCAAAGGCTTAGCTCCGTCAGTAACTGGGGATCATGTTCTCAGGTTGATGTTCTTTAAGCCTGAATGGCTCTAAATGCCAGCGGTCAGTTATAATATCCTAATTCATTTTTAGTGGGAAAATTAGGTACTGCTTCATTTTATAAGTTGGAACAAATATTCAGTGACTATTATGTACATTCATAAATTTAATGTAAATTTTAAATTGAAAAACTATGCCACTTTAATTTAGAAAAATACACACATTGCACTATCACTCAACTCTGTTTCAATGATATTTCATGGACAAAGAACAGTTTCATCTATTAGTATTGAAATGAGGATTTATAATAAAAACAAGGAGATACTACCAGAAGTGATATTACTCTAAATAGATACAGTTGACTTGGGGATTCTCTGACCCCCTCACATGAGGGAGGCATTAACAGCCTCTATCCTTCTGATTTATTATAGTTATTGTCAGCATAGTGTCTAGGGTCATATTGAGATGATAGAAATAGGCTTCCATGGAACCCCTTTGAGACCAATCTAGAAAATAAACATGAATAGCAACCCTACTCTAACCTCATATCTACTACAGACAGAACTTAGGAAGCTAGTAAGGTTCCACAGCTCTTTAGAAGCCTTCTCTTTTCATCTGAAAATGGAAACAGAATGTCTCTCCCTCCTGATGGATTCGTCCATGGACCAGTAGGCCAGGAGTAAACCTGCTGGAGCCCCAGTGACTGAGAGTTTCTACAGATAGATAAGAACAGTCTCTACCAGTGGGCCCTGCTTAGCCAGAAGTAACCTGGTGGCTGCTATGACTCCAAGTAACTCAACAGAGACCAGCAACCAATGCCAAATAGCAGTTATGTTGGGGGTAAATATGGCCTCTCTAGGAAGTTCTCTGGTCCTTTTATTTGGGATTGGCATCCAAAGAAAGGCACTTGCCTTTTTTAAAGGATGATGTGAGTACTGTCTACTATGTCAGCCATACCACTTCAGCCTTCCTTTTCGACCTTTCCCACATTTGAGTCTGTTCATACAAATGTGTTCAATTTTGATGAATCAACTTGTTCAGCCAGGTCAGCTATATAATGCCTAACAATGCTTTCTTTTCTTTCTTTCTTTCTTTTTTTTTTTGACAGAGACAGAGAGAGACAGAGAAGGGGGAGGGCCCAGAGCAGTCTCCATAGTTGTATGTCATTAGTTTTCTACATGGTTTCATTCCACACAGGTGGGCAGAGGCCGCACAGGGTGAGAACTGGGCTGGGGGTTGCCCTCATGGGATGCACGCCCCAGTTCAGTATATGGGGCTGCACAGTCCAGGGTCGGGATTCAATCCTTGGTCTCCGGGGCTGCAAAGTGAGAGCTTAACCCACTGAGCCATCCTGGCTTCTCCAACACTTTCATTTTGATAAGGTAATCTGATTTGCTCCTCTCACCCACCCTGTGAGATAGGTGAGGACATAGATTTTAACTAAACTAACTGGCTGGCAACAAAATAATTAGTCATAATGTTTGGATTGGTTTATTACTGCCTGCTCACCCATTCACAATGGAAGCAATTTTTTTTTAAGGGCACATTCAAGGCAAACAAGCATCACCTGGTATGGATGTAGCTGTTGAGGGTTAGCTGAGCCTCATCTTGAAGAGCTGCAATGGCGGCAGCATTCCGGAAACTTCTCAGTTCGGAACCACTGTGTGTAGGAACTAGAAATGAAGACCAGGAAACTGTGACAGGCAGTGCAGGAAATATATATGGGGAAAGTGCCTCTCTGGAAGTGGATGGCCAGCAGGAGAACACACAAGGCCCCACGGTATTGAAATGGGGCTAGACTGCCTCTCAACTCCCTTGTAAACCATCACCTCTTTTTACAAAGGTCAGCCTGGACTGTGAAGTGGCTGAATTAGTGAGGTGACAAAACTGGGGAAGTGGAAGAGACAGGGGTTTGTGTCTGCTTACCAGCTTTGAAAGTGACGATGCATTTTAGACAGGCAAATTCAGTAGCATCTAACCGGAGCTGTCTGAATCGAGCCACCACCTCTTGTAAAGCCTGTATTTCAGATATGATCTTGTTCAGCTTCTGGGAATCTGTGTTGTCACCATTCATGCCTAGAATAAAAATATGGAATAAGTGTTATAATATGAAGGCATTTTCATAATTCAATATTGATTTTTGACAAAATTCTGCATATCAATATCTATTCAATTGTCACTCTAAGATATCTGATTCCATGTAAACTGGCTATATTGTATGAAAGTTAATATAAAATCTTCTCTTGGATGATAACAAACACAGTAATTTGCATTTAAATAACAATGCAAGCAGTCATGAATGCAACAAAACAACATTATTTGCATTTAAATATAGATTTATAAATGACAGGTATACTCTATTGTTCAGTAGGAATTTGTTATTCTTTACATGTTGTTCTTTTTTCAGTAATGTATTTTTATGGTAATTTCTACAACAAAGTCATTAAATTGTGCAATTCTTACCAGATACAGCCAGTAGAGTGTTAGCATCAACCGGAATGGCCCATTGTGCTATTCCTAGAACAAACAGTTCTCTCCAAGCATCTTCCAAAAGCATCAGCTGTCATACAATAGATGTATAATATAATATAGTGTGTAATTTATAAATTTATAAACAATTTCAATATGTAAATTTCCATTATTTAAAAAAGTGTTTTAAATGCCTGTCTTGTTAATTTTTCCTCTGAATATTCTAGCTTTTCCCTGTTTTCCATTTTGAAAAGGTGCCTATAGATAAGCATTTGGGAGTCAGCTATTCCATTCTCCCAAAATTTGCATCCCTTGGGGAAGGGTTTACCCTCTGTTCCTCCCAGTAACTCATTTCTGATCACCTAGAAACTTCTCCACAAGACCCAGCATCTCAGCAGGCAGATTCCCCTCATATAAAATGCAGATATTATCAGAGTTGAAGATTTTGGACTAAGCTTGCAGATCTGGGCCCCCATCTTTCTGGTGGGTGTTAGGGGGCTGGGCTAGAGAGAGAATGAGAGAGAGAGAGAGAGAGAGAGAGAGAGAGAGAGAGAGAGAGAGAGAGAGAGATATCACTAATTCCCAAGAGGCATGCAGGGAAATCAGGGTGTAATTATGTTAATTGGGTTTTGCTGAGTTTACCTCATCTCACCGCCTGATTTTTCTGAGACTCATAAGTGGACAGCATCAAGGTGCTTGTCATTTTCATTCTACTAAAACGTGCTACTGAATATTTAAAATGAAAATCTGGCTCCTTTTCCAAATGAATATACTGGATTCTATTTCACTGCAGTCTGCTAAGCTGTTAAAGGGCTTCCACTGAATGGCCAAGTAGCAGACAGTAAAAAAAAATGTTTTGTTTTTTTTTTTGGATTAAAGAGTTTACAGATACTTGCTTTGAGAAAAAAATAACCAATTATACACACACACACACACACACACACACAGCAAATGGTTAGAGCCAACCAGTTAACCTGGTCAAAGATAGAATCTAAGCATCTTGGGGGAAAAAACCTGTTTTTAAAAAATCTCTTAAAAAAACAAAACAAAAAAGCCAATTCTGAAAGGATTTTATTCTGAAAGCTAAGAGCTGAATTATGAAGGCTTGTAACCAAAATTAAAAGGTTTCATTTTCAAAAAGCATTGTTTTTAGTTTATTACATTAAAATAATTTAAGAATGCAAGGTAAATATAATACTATCTAATTTCAGCCATGTCTGAAAGTCCAGGTTGTGAAAAAATAACATTCCCTGCTAGAAGATTAGATGTTTTTAGCACATTGCCAGATCTCTCTGCAGGAAATGTACTTCATATTAAGGGGCACTATTGTGCTTTAATTAGGTTTAAAATGAATTAAATAAATCTTTTGCTTTTAGAACTACTTATTAGCCTTTTGAAAATTTTGTCATTAATTTCCATGAATGCACTGGTAACAGTCAATGGCTGTGAGCACTTCATTTTCCTGTTTTCCCTTAAGGTTAGAAAAATTCTGGCAGGGGCCACTTCCAATGTTCCTAAGAACAAAATTTCTGGGTTTTGGCACAATGCAATTTTTAGCAGCACCTACCTTCACTGCTTCAGAATGTCATTTATAACCACAGAATTATGTACAATGACTATTTGTTTACAAAACGTCTAAAAAAGGATCAAGGGAGAACCTGGTTACAGAAGGTATGCAATACACCTCTTAATTCTATATGTGAGAAATCAGTGGCCGAAATGGTGCATATCACAATGGAAAACATAAAGCTGTGAGTATGGAATAATGAGACTAGATCCAAAAATCTTACTGGACAATTATCACCTTTGATTTCTCTCAGTTCTAATGTTCTTAAGAAAACATTGACTTTAAAAAAAACAAACAAACAAACAAACAAAAATCGGGGAAGCCAGGATGGCTCAGTGGGTTAAGCGCTCACTTTGCAGCCCTGGGGACCAAGGATCGAATCCCAGCCCCGGTCCACACCTGGTCCGTGCGGAACCATATGCTGAACTGGGGAGCTCTCCCAGTTCAGTTCTCTCTCTCTGTCTCTGTATCTCTCTCTCTCTCTCTCTCTCTCTCTCTCTCTCTCTCTCTCTCTCTGTCAAAAAGTTAATAAAATAAATAAACTTTAAAGAAAAAGAAAGAAAACATTGTTTTAACAATTTTTTTAAATCATTAAGATTTTTTAAAACTTGTAATTAAATTTGATGTTTTAATTAAACTAAAAAAAAAGAGAGAGAGATTGTCCTTGTATGTTTGTTTTTCATAGACTGGATCCAACTTTCATAAAATACCATGACTGCATTTCTTAGTAAGAATTCCACGGCTGGATATTTTGAACCCATAGAAAGAAGCTAGTAATAGATTGCTGTCAGTAAATGATGCATCGCCTTGGCAATTACCAGGCAACCTTCAGTTTCATGAGGCTGACTATGGTTGCTTCTTCCCATCCTCCTTCCCACCAGACCTCAGGGCCCTCTTGGTCATACCTGGTCTTGCAAAGACAGGGTGGAGAAAGCTGGTACACTCTTAGCCCACTTGATGCTCATAAACAGGAGCCTGGCAGCTGATTCACACACTGACTCTGTGGCTACTTCATAGAGATACATTGGGGTCCCATTCACTTCATGGGGGTACTGGGTGTGGAACAAACAGAGACACCAACGAGTGAGGAAACCACAGCTTTGCAGGAAGAGCCAACATTTGAATATTCTAATTAAAACATAGAAGGAGATAGGAATTTGAATATCCTGCTTATATAGGCAATTGCCATGGAGGATTGAAAACTAAACTATAGAGTTTGTGATATTGTTGGAAGAGGCCTGCTTCCACTCTTTGGGGGTCTGGTCCTTCTAGAGGGGCAGCTATCTGGCTCTTCTGTCCCCTGTAGCAAATTGTCCTTGGGCTGAGCCAAGTGCCAGGCCGGTCTCCCAATTTAGACAAGAGCTGCTTGCATTTGCGTAAATAAAAATAGATGTGGGAAAAAAAGTATAAATTAATAGGCATCCCAAACACAAATATGCATATGAGTATTTTTAGAAAGGATTAGTATATTATGGAAATATTTCAATTAGACATCTTAATCATTCACAGAGCATTCCCATTCATAACTGACAACATATTCATAACACTACTTCCCCAAGCTTATTATACACATCAAGGGTAAGAAAGCAGTCTTAAACGCCGTGCATGCGCTGATGCCCAGGTGTTTGGCTTCCCTGCGGTGTGGGGATGCAGCTGGCCCTGCTCTGAAGGGGACTGGGAGCCCTCCTGGGCCTGGAGTGGGGGTTCAGGTAGGCACCAGCTGGAAGCCTAGGGGGCAGGCCCTAGGTGGCATCCTGAGAAGGTGGGTCTGGCTAGCAGAGGCCCAATCCTGGTGTCAATCCATGTGCTCAGAAGAGCGTGAGGGGAGAGTGGGGAGTGAAGCCAGGCTCCTCAACTAGAATGAGCTCCACGCTCCTCTCTTAGGTTACAAACCCATCGCTTTGCCCAAGAGCCTAGATCCCTGAGATGTGCAATTCAGGGGCTCTTCTGCCAGCTGTAGGCAACGGATTTCTTCTAAAAACAAATGTCTGCTCTTGCAGCTTTCAGGGGTGTTACTGGGCTGCCCTCTCGGTTCAAACAGGGCATTTTCTAAAGGTGCGGGTCTCAGGGCTCCACCTCAAGCTTGCTGAGAGGGTCTCTCTGGGGGATGGGCCCGGGAGCACACATTTATAGCAGTTTCAAGAAGGACTTTACTGCACACTAAAGTTTGAGCACCCCTGGCCCAACAAGGAAGAGCCAGTGGCCCAGAGTTCCCTGCAAGGCCTGGCCCAGTCCGTGTAGGGGTCTCTCCATTGGGTGCTTGACCCCACCCCTGCTCCTAGGAATGACTACCCGCCCTCCTCTCCGCCCTCTGCTCCACCCCAACTCCGTGAGCCCAGCAAACCACCGACCTTGGGCGTGGGCTGAGCCAGGCTCACGAGGGTCTGCCGCTCCGGGGTGGCGGACACCGTGGCCAGCTCCAGGCCATGCGGCTCCAGCTGCGTGACTGCGGTGAAGAAGGCCGGCGCGGGCAGCGCGCTGGCAGGGAAGTGCGCGGCCGCCCCGTTCTCCTCCTTGTGTCCACGGAAGTAGAGGGCCACCTGCTTGCGGATCGTGGACGTGCGGGGCCCCCGTTCGTGCTGCACCGCTGCAGAGACAGACAGACCGACGCGCGCCCGGGATCAGACAGAGTCTGGGCGACTCTTAGGCGCTGCGGCGCTGCAGGGCCCGACGCCAGGTCGGGGCAGGCCAGGTCACCCGAGAGACCAGGAGGAGGACGGAGAGGGAATGTGAAAGCTGAGGGCGCTCTGAGACCGGCTAACTGCAACACTGTATGTATGAGGAAGCCAAAAGGCGAGAAGAGGGGACGGGCACAAAGTGTCAGGATTTGAAGGGCAAGCCTCAAGCAAGCCTAGGTGTGTTCCACGTCTGTTCAGGGCTCCGCCCCACCCAGGGGAGGTCGCAGGGACACAGAGACCGCTTGGGAGGGACTAGCTGGGGAGGGGAGGGCACTGCGCACAGCCAGGCACCACGTCTCTGCACAGATTGTTTTTCCTCCTTCCAAGGACGACTCCCTGCAACCTCCACCCTACCCGCCACGCGCAAATGTCTCTGGCCTCCGAGGGCCCCAAGAGAGAAGGACCTGAGCCCCGGGACGCTGGGGTAGAGCCCATCTCGGAGTGTATTGGCGGAAGGCAGAGGAGATGTGACAATTGCCACTAACGTTTTAAACAAACAAATTAATTCAGGGCAATCTTCCTCTCGCCGTGCTTGACAACTTGTCAATACACAAGTTCAACAGGTTGGACGCTCCCTCCTGGTTCCTGCGCCGCGGAGCGAAGAGCTCTCCCCCAGCCAGGAGCGCTGTGCCTCCTAGGGCTGCCACCGGGGGCGTCACCGCTGCAAAGCCCACTTCGCACCCTATGTTGAGCCTGCATTCCTCCCTCCCTCCAGGCTATGACCACAGTCCCAGGGCGGGGCGCCCTCGCCACTCCACCGCGGGACACGCCCTTGCACTGCGCGCGCTCTTTGCCCAAGAAGCACCCAGAAGTCCCAGGTCTTGCTGCGCGCGTTTACGAGCCTCATGGGAGTCGAGTGCCCGAGGCACCCACAGGCGTCGCCTTACCGCTCTAGCCCCTTTCTGTTGAACCCAGAGAAAGCCCTGGAAAAGCCCAGGTCTCCACAATGGCTGTCTTGATTTTGGAATCTTTGTGGATTTGCAAACAAGGGCTCGAAATTCCACGTGTTCCTAGGAGTCTCTGCCCTCCCTCCTCCAACACTCTCCAACACACCGCCTACTGCCCACGATCTCCTCCCCCGGAGACTCTGCCCACAAAAGGGTTGAAGGAGAGGCAAGAACAGGAATTAGGACTCGAGGCAGGAAATACCGCGCGGGCATCCCCAGCAGTGTGGGTTCCCCGGGAACGCTGCCTTCTTAGGGGTGGCTATGGGGCGCAGGTTTCCTACGTGGGCCTGGGCTTCGCCCTGAGGCGGGGGTGGCGAACCTGTGGCACGTGTGCCCAAAGTGGCGCCGGGAGCATTTATTTCCGCATGCGGAGCTGTGAATACCATTTTAAAAATTATTGTTTATGCTCTTATAGACATAAAAATAATCGATACCTCTATCTCACTCGATGGATTGGCACGTGAGTCGAGCGAGTATACTCTTATTTCATAAACTTTGGCACTCAATCGCCAAAAGGTTCGCCACCCCTGCAGGAGTTCAATGGGGTGGACAGGGGGCTCATGCCCAGAGATTGGGAAGGATGCGATTGAAACCCCAAGGCCAATTCCCAGCATCTGGAAAGAAGTGGAGATGGTGTACATGCATAGGAGTGCAATCTCTTGTCTGTACATGTAATTTACTTACTACTCAACCCACATTAGGAGAGAAAAAATCTGTACTGATTACCATCCTTGTTCATGTTGACTTCCAAACACTTCTTCAGCCGACATGCCCTGCACTGGTTTCTGTGCGTCTTGTCCACCGGGCAGCCTCCCTGGAATAGAGCGCAGGTGGTCAGCACCCCCGAGTCTTTAGACTGGAGATGCTAAGCCTGTGCTGGGTGAGGGGACAGGGCGTGGACGCGCCACAAGCCTGAGTCCACCAAACGCGAGGGCCTTGGGCATGAGCAGGGCCAGGTAGAAATAGGGCCTGAGATTCCCCGGGCTACTTACTCCAAGAGGACCAGTCCCTGATCCTATGAAATCGGACAAGGAGGAAAATCCTTGTCCAATTCTGTGAAGGGCCAGAGCGCCTGGTTTGCCAGACTCTGAGAAGTTCCACAGGGCAACTTCCTTCAGCGGCAGAGGTGGTGAAGAAGCTGGGGCGAGACTTTTCAGGACCGAAGACAGTGGCCTGGCCCCAGGGGAGGAGGCCTCAGCGCGCTGCTGGGCGCAGGCTTGTCTGGATCATCCCTGCCAAGGCCCCCGACTCCAGCCAGCTATTCTCTCCACTTTTAGGTCTGAGTCGACCTTTTTCTGTCACTTTCTGAGTGAGCCCGTGTATCTTTCAGATAAATATCTCCCATTTATTCTTCACTTCCCTGTTTCCTCATTCTTGGCTTGGTACTGAAAGCCATCCTTATAATTAGCATGTTGAGAGTTGTTTTAAAGATGAACCTCAGCCCAGGTTCATGGACATACAGCCATTCCTGGAGGGTGAGGCAGAAGTCAGAGTAGTGAGGGGGCAGGCCTACAGAGGTGAGGGTGGGAAGCAAAGAGCCCAAGGTGTGGGCTAAATCTAGAAATGCCCACCATGTCGATATGTCCAGGAAGCTAATGGGAGAAACTGTATGGCAAAATGATAACATGGACTGAGAATATTAGCAAGATAACTGAAAAAGGAGACAATGGCTGCCTTAGAAATGTTTATCTGGGACATGTGAGATAATAAATATCTTACCTAATGCAATTTTCTGGGGAAATGTTGAACATTAAAAGAAGACATTGGGGAAGCCGGGATGGCTCAGTGGGTTTAAGCACTCACTTTGCAGCGCCAGGGACCCAGGATCGAATCCCTGCCGCGGCCGAGCGGACCCACATGCTGAACTGGGGAGTGCCCCCAGTTCAGTTCTCACCGGGGTGAGACCCCGGCCCAGTTCCTGCCCTGTGCAGCCCCACTCCCACCTGTGGAATGAAACTACGTGGAAAAACCAATAATGCGCAACTATGGAGACTGTTCTGGGGCCTCCCCCTTCTCTCTGTCTCTGTCTCTGTATTTCTCTCTCTCTGTGTCTCTCTCTCTCTCTCTGTCAAAAACAATAAAAATAAATCTTTAAAAGAAGAAATTTACAAAGAAAGTTTCTTGTGGGATTTATTCAATGTTAGGTGTTCCTAATGAGGGAACACAAACATAGATACAGAAAGACTCCTACATACATATGTATTTTATACACAGAAATTACATAAGAAGTTTGGTGCTGCCTTGTGTTTGTATGAATTGCTACTGTTAGATTTGCAGTAAGAAGAAAGAGAATAAAGTACATGTATATTTTGCTTCCTAATATCAAAATTTTCACATATGCTGAAATAGGAGTAAATAAGTTTTCTAAAATATCCCTTAGGCAAAATTGCACATTGGAAAATACAGTTTTATGAGATTGCACCCCTCTGATTTAAAATATGTTGATTTATTTAAAATAAAGATAGGGCAGAGGCTCATAACAATTTCTAAATATCCTCATTACTGTTCGTAATGAGTTGGAATGTTATTTACCTAATCTTAGAATAAACGAGGAAAAAAATAATTTTTTGGTTCC
Organism: Craseonycteris thonglongyai; assembly: GCA_004027555.1. NCBI lineage: Eukaryota > Metazoa > Chordata > Mammalia > Chiroptera > Craseonycteridae > Craseonycteris > Craseonycteris thonglongyai. Next base: position 25,018 of record PVKE010005775.1, read on the forward strand.
TAAGTAAATTCTTCAGGGCATCTTTGCTGGTTAGTGTAGTAATTCAATGTAAAGAGGCTTCAAGAACTTATTATTAAATACAATCATACGTCTCTCGTCAAATGTTATGCCCCTAGCATTTTGGTAAGCATGTTAATGCAAAATGGAAGCCTTGGCTAGTTTTTAAGAGTGTCTTCAAATCAGATCATGTGAATACAAATATCTGGAGCCAGAGAGAAAGAAGAGCAAGCACCTCAGCTCCGTCCATTCATTCGTTCTGCAAGGAGAGGACCACCAAGCCTGATGAGCCTATTATCACTCCTTTACAAGTACTTGGACGGACGGACATCAATATGTTTGAATTGATATCCAACCTCTTTGAAAATATCAAGCATAACACATGAGGTTTTGAGTCCCCAATTCTATGCATTGCATACAAGTAAAAGATAATTTAAGTGGAAGCCTGCTCAAATGCAACAACCCACAGGAATCCCACATTCCTGTGCAGTGACTGAGATACAGTCCTGTGTGTGTATAATGTGATGCGTCCACGTGGTGAAGCTAGAAATCGACACAGAGCTGTGAACCCGATTAAACAGGTAACAGGACTGTAGAGTTCTAAATACCTTATCCAAAAGCAGTAGTCTTCTCATGTTTGTTGATAATCCAAATCTATCAGAAATTGATACAAGCAGACATGGCTTCAGAAAAGCATAGGATACTTCACTAGCACCAGACAATGTATGTGTATGAATTAATTAGTGAAAGGTTTTATTATTTTGGTTACCAAATGATGACTTCTGATAACACACCCTCCACGATGTTCTTGGGTCTCAAGGTGGTGGCTTTGCGTTGAGGGTCTGTGTGCCCAGCTAAGGAGAAGGCAAACTGTGGGACCAAAAGGCTGATCACTGAGGTTGAAGTGATCCTATTACTGAGCTGAAAACTAAATAAGGGGGTTCTACTTGCTTTTCTGGACGCTTTGGCTCACACTCAGCCCACGCCCTGACTTCCTAGTCTCTTTCAGAGTTTTGCCTTCCCCAAATCTAAACACAACCAACCAGGAACATCTTCTCGGCAGAGAAAGAGGAGACTTGGGAACCTGGGAGAGCGTCCCAGTTACTCCTTCCTTGGGAGCCTCCTCTTCCTGCTCACTCTGCCATTTTTGGACAAGACCCAGCTAAACTCACATGGGTGCTGAAGCCCCACTGCCCACTTCCAGAGCAAACCTGCCCCTCACACAGCACATCTGCTCTGTTCCAAGTGGCCAGCACTCACTTTGGGTCTCAACCTCGACTGGGATGTCCCCTGCCTTTTGCTTCTGCCATCCCAGGACACTGAGCTCAGGTGCTGCTAGGAACGGGATAGTGGTGGAGTGGCAACACAACATCGCCCTTTCTCCAGCTTACGCTCGAGGTTGACCAGGGGTGTCCAACCTTTTGGCTTCCCCGGGTCACATTGGAAGAAGAACCATTGCCTTGGGCCACACAGAAAATACACTAACGCTAATGCTAGCTGATGAGCTAAAAAAAATAATAATAAAATCACACACACACACACACAAAAATCTTATAATGTCTGAAGAAAGTTTACAAATTTGTGTTGGGCTGCATTCAAAGCCATTCTGGGCCACATGCATCCCACAGGCTGCCGGTTGGACAAGCTTGATTTAGACTCTTAAGGTCCTTAGGTCCGCTGGGCTGGCTTTAGAGCCGCTGGGTATGGGCCTTACCCAGTGTCACCACCTGTCAGAGAATTACAAGTGGAAGGAGGGGCAGGCGCTGGGATTTCAGACTTCCTACTGCAAACTCATCTGTCTTTCCTTCCCTGCCTAGCCCAAGGGAAAGGGCCTCTAAGAGTTGAGTCAGGAAGGAGGGGAGAGGGAGCGAGAGGTCAAGGTTTGATCTTTCTTGAACGGCTTTGAAACTCAGAGGCCTTGGCACAAACAAAGAAGAGGGAGGCAGCAGAAGGGAGCTGGGCATGGCAGTCTGGCTAAGGTACCTGGTTTCCAGATTTGCAGACGTAGGTCCTATTCCTTCGGATACTCCGTTTGAAAAACCCAGAGCAGCCGTCGCAGGCGTAGACCCCATAGTGTTTCCCGGAGCTTCGGTCGCCACACACTTTACAGGGGATATCTAAAATGCGGCCTGAAATCGCAGGAAAGACAGGGAAGAGGGGGAAGGGGCAAGAAGGAGAGGAGGGAGGAGAAGAGGGAAGAAAGGGGAGAGGGAGAGAGAGATGCTAAGCAATCTGACCTCTGAAGGGATTAGCACCGAAGCTGCGGTAAAAGCAAATAATGAAGTGATTTTATAGCCAAACTTTTTTTCCTTGAGCAAGTGTCAGTTTCCTACAATGAGCATTATTCATGCACCGCTACATGTATTTGGGTCTCCTCTAATCCCAAAGGCCCATTTTGGAATAAAAGATTACAGCAGGCCCGGGGCGGCAGCCAGGCCCACCCCTGCCTTTCTGCTCCACGGAAAGTTGGGCCGCCTCCCTCTCCCGCTCCGGCATGGAACGCAGAAAGTCGTCAGCGAGAGCGCGAGCAGACAAACTTGAAATAGAAAAAGGGAAAGAAGGAAAACAAACACGGCTGGAACCTGGGAAGGCAGCTGGGAGGCAATCGAGTTTTCACGGAGCTCCCGGGGCGGTGGTTATTATCAGGATTATTATTGTAATGCTAATACTAGGATTATTAATGATAATCAGGGACGTGGTAATGGCCCAACTTTCGCTTTACCTATTTAAAAAAAAAAAGCTCTTTCTGGGTGGTGAGCACGTAATGCGATGTATAGACGATGTAATGTAGAATTGTACACCTAGAAACAATGGCATTGATATGGATCAATGTCACCCCAATAAATTTAACAATTAAAAAAAAATGCTTCGTGGATCCCTTTTGAGAAATTGTTTCCTTTAAGAGAAAAAAATGTTCCCCAAAGTCACTAGCACAGGGCTAGGCAGGTGAGGTCAGGCAAGTGATGCAGTGTGTGATTTCTTGGCAGGTTCGCGTGGGACAGCACCCCCCTCCACTCCACAATTTCTTCCTTAGAGACTCGCCTCCTCCTGTTTGGCTGTGGGTCTCCCCCTTCCCGTTTTTTCCACCACTGTCCGTGGCTAATGTTTTAAAGGATCTAGACTGCCCACCACCACCACCACCACCACACACACACACACTGGCCTCGCGGGTTGCCTGGTTTAAGGTAACTTTCCTTGAAATCCCCTCAGGCCTGGGGTGGCTGCGGGCCCTGGAGGAATGTGAGGGAGGGGATAATATTCAAAAATGCAGCTGAGGGGTGGGGGGGCACTATTTGTCTCCAAGGTTCAAGAGTCCAAGCAGCCTGAAGTGGTTTAAGGGGGCTGAGAAATCCTTCCTTCCGCCAGCCAAGGGAGCATTCCATAGAGCGTTCACTTAATTAACACCTTAATGAAGGTGATCGTTCGTAGAATAATTAACTTCTTAACATTTCATTTTCCTATCGCTACACATCCGAAGACCTGCCGTCTGGGCCCGAGCGGCCTCAGGCTTCCGTGACACTCTGGGGGCGCTCAGCTTGGGGACGGTTCTCAGGCTGGGCCGAGGACAAGCAGGGGCGCGGGGAAGGCGAGGGTGCCGCGCGGGGACAGCTCCCGAAGCGTCCGAGCTGGGAACTAGCTGGTGGGTTCGGAAGACGTCCCGGAGGGAACATGCACCCTCGGCGGCGGCCTTGAAGGACAGGCGACCGGGGGGACCCGAGAGGGAGGGCGCGGGCCGCCGGCGTGGGGGAGGGGCTCGCTCACCACCAAGCTCGGCCGGGGTCATTACAACCCCACCCTGGCACCTGCCTCTAGAGCCACCAGTGACCCGTCAAAAAGAGTAGCATGGGAATGCGGATGGCGACAAAGGCCTGCCGGGGAGGCGCGCGGCGCGGCGGCCACCGCCGAGGAAGGGGGGGCGACAGTGAGCGGCGGGGTGGGGGGAGGGCCGCACAGCGCGCGGGGAGGCCACCGTGGGCCTCGTCCCTCACCCCTCCGGGCCTGCCACCGCCTTCAAAGGAACTCACGACCGCCCAGCCGTCCCGGGCGCTCGCTCTGCGGCGCTGCACTCACTCTGGAGGCCGGAAACTTGGGTCCCGTAATGCGCCACCAGCCTCCTGTGCATAACGCGCGCGCTCCGCCGGGGCTGGGGGCGCGTTTGGCCCCAGCAACCCTCTTCTTCCCCGGGCCGCTCTGGATGGTGCGATGATGAGAAGGCAGGAGGGGCGGAGGCAGGATGTCTTCCGCCCGCTTCTCGTGCAAGACGAGAGGCCCGGGACACGCGTCTCTGGAGAACCCCGATGGAGTCGAGGGTGGGCCCGGCTCCCGCGAGCGGGGCTCCTCGACCGTCGTCCCCACGCCCGGGGCCACCAGGCCTGCGGGGCGGCCCTGCCTCTGCTCCGAGCAGGACGCGTGGGCGACGGACGCCCCACCTGGGGCGAGGCCCACGAAGGGGGAATGAGACAACCCCGGGGCCTTGCGGGTCTGCGCCTGGAACTCTAGGGCGTCGCCACGTTACGGTGACTTGGGGTCACGAGACAAGCTGGTGGACCCCGTTGCAAAGCTTCTCTCATTTAACAAGCCAAGCGAGCTCCGACGTGAGGCGCCCCGGAGTTTCCCGAGGCTGGAAAACCGTTCTTAACTTCCCTCGCCAGGGGGTCCCCGAGGGGTTTTGTGTGTGTCATAATTGCCTAAAGATATATGGCAGCTTCGATTACTGTAATTACCATCAGAAGCTGTTGAAAGAAGTTAGTCTGGGCTGCAGGGGTGACTGGCCGGGGTCTTGTTACCACCCAGGCGGGGCTCCCGGGTGACTGCGCTCTGCTCTCCAGCCGCGCAAGGGCGAGCGAGGCTGGGGCTGCCGACCTGGCGGCCCGGCCCCGCGCTGACCTCGCCCGCTCGGGCCCCGCGGGCCACGGGTGTGGGGCCGGGCTGCCGCCACCGCTCCTGGAGGGCCCGGCTGCAGCGGTGCCGCCGGCCTGGGAAACCTCGGCAGCGGCCGCGGGACCTGCGCCCGGGCCCCAGGCTTCCGAGGTCAAACTCAAGCAACGGGGAAGCTGCAAAGCTGCAAAGCTGCAAAGCTGCCCCGATGCGTCACTCTGCGTTTTTTTCCTAAAAGCCGAGAGGGTCCCTCCCTTGCGTCCTCAGCGCGTGGGGGGCCCCCCCAGCGAACCGGGCTTCTCGCCCGCCCCTTCCCCTCCGAGACTTCACCGTTCCAGCCCCCGGCCCAACCCGGGCGGCTCTGCACCCCAAAGGGGTGCCCGAGTCGGAAGTGCCGTCCTTCCAGGGAAGGAGGCGAGGGGCAGGCACAGGGTGAGCGAGCAGGAAGCTTGCGAGGCGCAGGGGCTTGGTGTTTGTAACCGGCTCGGCGGGCAGCACGGAGAGTTCCATCTGCGCCCTCTGGGGAGGCCCTCCGCGCACGCCCTCCGCGCGCACAATCACGGGCCACAGGCAGCGAGCTCGCCTCCTTCCCCGGGGCAGGCCCGAGGCTCCGTGTGAACGCCAGCCCTCAAGGGTCCACGCTTTCGGAGGGCCGCGATCCAGGGGGGTGCTTCCTCCTTCTGCCCTAAAGCTAAACATTTCTCCCCTTCTCTTTTTGTTCATGTTCATCTTACTCTCATTTTTAAAACGGCAGCCCTCAAGCCAAAAACAATTGGGCAAAGTGAAAACGGGGCCCGCTTTCTTTCTTTTTTCTTTTTTTCTTTTTAGGGTGGGGGTAGGGGCTGTATCCCCCTTAAGCGAGACTTTACTCCAAATTGTCTCGGACTCTCCCAACTTTCAGACTCAGGACACTGAGGGAGGGGAGGGGAAGGCGTGGGCGAGAAAGGCAGAGCGCGCCCCAAAATGCTACAGGCAGAAATAGCCAGGGCGCTGGGAGAACCCCGGGACGTGGACCTGGAAACGGCAACCCCGGGGTACCAGAAGGCGGGAACCGAGATGCCCCGGGGGGTAGAAGGCCCTGCTCTCGGGCGTCTAGGGGGCGACTGGAGAGGAGCCGCGGCTTGGCGCGCGGAGGGACAGCGCCAGCCACACAAGTTGGAGGAAGGAGAGAAGCGCGCGCGGAGGGGACCAGGCCGCACACTCCCGCCTCTGCCGAGCCGCCGCTGGGAAAGTGCTCGGGATTAGGGATTTGGTCCTGTCTTTGCCAGAGCCGTTCGCCATACTTTAAATTCCCCAGCTAGGACCTCCGCGGATTTAGGATTAAGAAGAATGTGACTTTTACATTGTTTCTGCTTCCCAGTTCGCAGGCGTATTTGAAATAGCTAGGCACGGGGTGCCAAGCGTTCCCTGCACAATCCGCTTTGCGCAGAGTCGCTTCTGCGCCCCGGAGCGGGGAGTTTTGAGCGAGCGTGTTATTGTGCTGCCGTCTGGGGCTGCGGCCTAGTTCCCGCCCTGGCGCCCCCTCCTCCCCGCACTGGACAGCCGAGTGGAGGGGACTCTTCGAACCGGTGGGGGCTGCAGGGGTCCCAACTTCCCCGCCCTCCCAGAGAGCGGGGGTCATCGAGAGATCCAGGGGTAACGAAATTGCTCTTTCCTCACCGCGAAACGCTGCGACTCACGGGCTACAAGGAGCTGGGCCGACGCGCACACGCCGTGGGGGTACCTGTGCCGGGCTCGGGGCCGCTGCGCTCGGGGTCGGACCTCCCGGGCCTCCCGGCTCGCCCTCCCCTAGCCTGCGCGCCTGAGCCCCCGCGGCAGCGCGAAAGGTACCCACTTGTTGATCCGGCCGGCTTGCTCATGCTGGCGGCCCCGGGGCGCAGCGGCTGGTGGGCGCTGCTCGCTTCCCGGCACACGGCGCCCGCCTCGCCGCCGGGCCCCGCCGCTCTCCAGCCGCCCTCCAGCCTGCGAGGTTCCCGGGCCGGACGGGTGGGTGGCGGTGGCGCGCTGCGCTGCGCTGCTCCCCCCGGGGCTCAGAATTCGTTCCACCGTGGAAATTTAAGCATCCTTAAGTTTCTTCCCGGCTCTTGCAAAACTGCGGCTGCTGGGGATGTTGCTTGGTACGGACACGCGCATATGGACAGACAAACGGAGAGATGCGCAGGCGGTTCGAGGAAGGAGGGAGAGCCGCAGCAGAGGGGCGTGTTGGCGGACAGAGCTGGAGCCACGAAAACGGTCTTCCTAGGGAGCAGAGTCCCTCTCTCTCCCCATTCCCGCCTCTCACTCTTCAGGGCTCCCCTCCACCTCGGGCACGCAGAGTGTGCACCGATCTCCGCAGACAGCCGCTCCCCTAAAAGAAGTCAAACACCACCGCGGTCTCCGGCGGGCGGGCTCCGAGCCGCCCGAGCGCGAGCGCCGAGACGGGCAACTAGAAGGCCGAGGCGTCTTCCGAGGGAACGGGCGGCCAGGCCCCGCGCGCGGGGGACAGCCGCGCTTGCAGCCGCAGAGGGTCCCCGAAGTTCATTCCCCCGCGACTCGGTGCCGGTGGCTGCGGGCTGGGTCCCGTGTACTGTGTCTGCCAGGCAGCCGCGGGGAGGGGAACAGGGCGTCCCTGGCCCACTTAGCTTTTCCCCCAACTCCTGGCGGGGCCTGACGTCAGCCATGGGCAGGGAGGGGATGAGAAGAGGGAGGGGGTTAAATGCTAATGATAGTAATGAACCTCCAAGCGGCTCCCGGAGAAAATGCAGGCGCTCTCGGAGCTGGCTAGTGAGTGTGCGTGTGGGAGTGATGGTGAGGACGGACGGGGCTGCCCTTGTAATAAAAATGAATTGTTGTATTTCATGGCAAAGGGGAAAGGCGGGAGATGGAGCTTTCTCAGAACGCGTCCCCCCTTCTCGCCACAGCGCCAGACATTCGTGGGGGGAAACGGGGTGTCTGTGTTTCTGTGTGACTGTGAGCGCCGAATGTGGCCATGTGCTTTATTTAGTTCATTCTGGGTCCCGTGCCCCTCCTGTTGCGTAAAACTTGAATCTGGCTCGGAGTGAGCCATTGCTCACTCGCCACTATCTACTAAAGTTGCAGCCGAGGACTGTGTGGGGGGGGCTGGGAGTCTGGGGAGGGGTCTGCCGGAGGCTCCGCGTTCCTGTAGCCTTCGCGAGGCCCTCTTGGGCACCAGCCCCAACGAGGGCGCCGCCCGCTGCCCGGAGAAGGGGGGCGCTCCGGGCGCCTCCGTTATCGGCACTGGGATGGCTGAAGGGCAAAGCTTTCCCTCACGCACCTTGTCCCCAGCAGGCTTTGCCGCCTCCGCCTCTCCAAGCCCAAGGACGCGCCGGCACCCCTGCCCCATCCCCACCGTCCTGCGATTCCTGAGCTGCTCGCGCCCGGGTCCCTGCGCCGCGCTGGGACAGCGCACGCCGAGGGAGCTGGGATCCCCGAGCTCCAAGAGACTAGTTCTTAGTTAAGCTCTCCCAGCAGCTTCAACTTGTCGGACAAGAACCTGCCCGCTTCTCCTCCGGGCTTGGGCCGGCCAGGGGTCAGGGGTCGGCCCCGTGCTCTCCAGCCGTCCGCGGCGCGTTGGGCGCGTGGGGGACCCAGGCCAGCCCTCGGCCATTCCGCCCGCCCAGCCTGGGGCGCACTCTCCGCAGTCTCGGCGTCCACTCGGGCTGTCGATCAGCGCGAGGGAGCGCTTGCTTGCCCACCGCCGCCCTGCGGCCCTGCGGGGCGCCGCTGCTGCTCCGCCCAAGTGTCGCAGGGCGCGCGCCTTGCGCTCCGGGCCGCGGCCACAGCACGTGACCGCAACTTTGCCGCCGCCCGAGCTCAGCCTGGGCGCGGGGCCGCGCGCGCCCCACCTCGGAGCCCGCTTCCGCTCGAGGGCCGCGCGGACACCGGCGTTCGTCGGCTGGACGATCCAGAAAGAGCGAGAAGGGCGCCGACCATCTCCTACAGGACCCCTCCTCGGCTTCCCAATTGGGATGAGGCTAGGGAATTGTGGGGCAAAGCCGTAGTAAACCTGAGGGTTTTTCTTTTTCTTTTCTTCTTCTTTCATGTATTTATTTATTTTATTATTATTACTTTTTTTTAGGAGACAGGACAAGAAATCAACTTTTTTAAAAGCCAAGTTGGGCAGGCGCACGAGTAGCGAGTCCCGCGGGCAACTTTGTGCAAACTCGGACTCCACGCTCAGAAGGGAAGTGATTTTTCTGGCGAGGTTGGAAAGACACCGTTTTCCTGCGCCAGGCTGGAGCCTGGCGTTCTGGATCCACGTGCCCCCACCACTGTCGTCATGTGGACTCAGAGAGGGACAAAAAACTTCAAGAGTCGAAGTAGGGGAAGCTGGGATGGCTCAGCAGGTTAAGCGCTTGCTTTGCAGCCCCGGGCCTGGCCCATGTGGACCCATATGCCCCCAGGTCAGTTCTTGCCGGGGCCTATGTTGGAGGCTACGGGCCCAGTTCCTGCCCTGCACAGCCTGGCGCCCACCTGTGGAGTGAAACTATATGGAAAACTAATGCTGTCAACTATGGAGACTGCTCTGGGCCCTCCCCCTTCTCTCTGTCTCTGTCTGTCTCTCTGTGTCAAAAAACAATAAAAATAAATCTTTTATAAAAAAAAAAAAAAAAAAAGAGTCCAAGTAATGGATCTCAGGAGAGGAGGACTGTGGAAGACGAGACCTGGGCCTGTCTCCCAGGGGAAGTTAGGGGTCTGAGGTGAGGAGACCTAGCAGCTGCTTGGTGGGTGTAGGGGCTTGGAGGGAGGACTGAGGCTCTCCAGGGTCACAAACTAACGCTACCGCTACTCCCCAACACTCTCGCCCTGAATGCTTATTTTTCAATATCAAAACTTTTGTAATATACTCCTGAGGCTCACCAAATTGCCTCAAAATCAAAATGGGAATGTTCCCTCCTCCTTCTGTCACCAGCCCCCAATCAAGCAGGTTGTCAAGAAATCCACTGAATGGAAATGCCACACACACACACACACACACACACACACACACACACACACACACCATCCAGCCCTGGCAAACCTCACAACATGGCACACCGCTCCCCACCCCCACCCCTTACCCCCACATCATGTTCCTTCTGCTTTCTGTATGCCTGGCTATAATTATCCACGTGCTTTGCATAAATCACAGTGCAGTTCTGAAACCATCATGATGACTTTCTGGCATGACTGGTTCTGTGGCAATGGCAGCCACAAGGTCCATGGTAGTGGGGAGGGGCTGGGGCCCAGAGCCCACCAGATCCAGGAGGAGCCTGGAGCTAGATCTAGTGCTGCTGCTTCTGCTTTCTCCAGGCTGCTGCAGACCAGAGAACTCGGGTGGAAGGTGTGGAAACATGGGGCTGTCCTGGGTGCAGGCCAGAGAAGAAAACCTCTGCAAGGCAGGGAGTGTTACACGTATATATGTAAATTTACAATATATATAATCGTTTTGAGAGAGAGGAGGCCCAGAGCAGTCTCTGTAGTTACACATCATCAGTTGTAACATGGTTTCATTCCACACAGGTGGGTGTGGGGCCAATAGGGGTGGGAGCCTTTGCCACCATGCTGTGGTGGTTACCCGTTGTGCTGGCAGGGGCAGGGGCCAGGAATCGATCCTTGGACCTCGTGGTTGCAAGGCAAGCACTCAACATGCAGAGCTATCCAGCATCTCCAGGGACTGTTAATTTTGATGTCCTTATCCATGGGCTCCAGCACACTGTCTGATTCATAGCAGGTGTTGAAAAAATGTTGGGTGATTGAATGAAGAAAAGTCACCTGTAATTTTCCCAAGAAGCCACTGGAGGCACAACAAGGTGAAACTACGGGAAACCAAGAGGTGGGAGTTCAGGCTCTGTCCCAGCTAGCTGTGTATCTTTGGGCAAGTAACTATACTTCTCTGGGCTCCAGATCATTATATATTAATATAAGACAACTATGTCCTGTTCATCCTTAACTTTCAAGGATTTTTCCTCTAAGTCCACTAAGAAATGACTGATAAAGGGCAAATGCCACTATCTCAGTAATACCCTTTGACAGAGGCAAGATCCTAAGTTCAAGGATGAGTTTATAGTGTTGGCTTGGGGATTGGGAGGAGTCACTCACTAACTTCAGCTTCCTATGAGTATGAAGCTCTCCACCAAAACTAAATCCAAAACAGGGAAAGTCATCTTTTATTACAGGCTGTTTACATTTTGGTCCACAAGATACAAAACAAGACCACGAGAAGGATCATGGAATCTAGGGTTCTCTGTCCACCCACCAATCCCCTTAGTTCATGTAACTGAGCACCCGCTATGTGCCAGGGGTTGACATGACCCTTTTTCTCAAGGAGGCTACAGGCGGAACAGACACATAAAAGGTAATAAGGGCTTTGGATTGGACTAAAACACAAGACGTCTGGAAAAATACACAAGGGACTTAGGGTGGGGTGGATAGGCTATCGGAATGACCTGGAAAGGTGGCCTCATGTTAGGAAAATCTACTGTCTACGGGAACAGTCTTGTATGGTAGCTCACTCTCCTGCTAATGCCCCTCCCTTTTTAATCCATTTTAAGAGGATAGTAGAGTCCTGCTAGCTAGATGGTATGAGAGGGGCACCCCTTGAGCATCACATCATCTGGGTCTAATCTCTAGCTCTCCATTCATTAGCTTCTCTAAAAATGGTGCCATTTTCGCCACTGTCTCCCCTATTCTTCCACATTAAAATAGCAAAGGTGAAAGGAAAGCTGTCTCATCAGCAAGCAGAGCTGTTGAAGTTGGTGTGGAACAGACCCCTTCTCCAACCAGTGATCAGCTCCTTCTCGGAGGCCATTCACCACTAGATTCAGTCCTTTAAAACGTCCTTGTCTTCACTGCGGAGCAGAGTTGAGATATATGCAGACCCAGAAAATAGCCAGAAAAACTTACCAGTTGAACTTGGCGAAAGTTTGATGTTCAGTCTCCAAAAGACACTCTGATGTAAGTTTTTACTTATTTGCTGTATAAATGAAGGAGAAAGTTGATTTTCATTTGCTTCCAAATCATAATTCAACCGATGGTTGGTTGTTGCCTCAGCAATGGATGAGTGAGAAAGGTGGGTCACAGAGAAGATTGTCTAGCAGCACATAGCAGGTACTCAGTGAGGGCTTAAAATATGGTGAATGTTTAAACAACAACAACAGTAACAACAAAATTAAGACTTACTTTGTTGTTTGAGGAAAGGTGAGAAAAAGAGAGAGAGAGAAGGGGGGAGGGCCCAGAACAGTCTCCATAATTGTATATCCTTAGTTGTGACACAGTTTAATTCTACACAGGTAGATGTGGGTCACAGCTATCCTGTTGTTACCAGTTGTGCCACAGTTCAGCATATGGGTTTGCACGGACCAGGGCAGAGATTTGATCCCTGGACCTCATGGTTGCAAGGCAAGAGCTCAACCTGTTGAACTATCCTGGCATCCCCTAAACAAAAATATTTTATAACAGTAAAAGACACATTGTCATTAACTCTCCTCAAAATACTCCTTCCCCCCCGCCCCCCAACTTCAAACACACTTATCCCACTATTCTTGCCACTTTCTGACACAGTTCTGGAAGTCCTCTTCCGTGACTGTCTTCAGTTATACTGTCATGGCTGCTTAGATGTCCTGAATCAATTCAGGCCACACATGGCTTCTGGCATGACAATTCCTGTCAAATAAAAACATGACGGTGTGTCTTCATCCACCTTATTCACTGGATCTGGCACCATGCGACTTCTGGCTCTTCCCTTGAGTTAAAATGACCATGAAAGATGAATGTTTTGAATGGATTCAAGACATCGAGGCAGCCACAACAGCACAACTAATGACACTAAAAAGAACTTCCAGAACTGCTTCAGAAAGTGGCAAGAAGGATGCAGTAAGTATGTTTGAAGTGAGGGGCCGTGTTTCCAGGGGGTATTAAGGACAATGTGTCTTCTACTGTAATAACTTCTTAAATTTAAACATTCACCATATGTCTTTTAAAATATTTATTTTATTGTTTTTGACGGAGACAGAGAGAAGGAGGAGGGCCCAGAGCAGTCTCCATAGCTGTATGTCATCAGCTTTTCAACATGGTTTCATTCCACACAGGTGGGCAGGGACCTCGCAGGGTCAGAACTGGGTGACCAGATTTTAACATTGGTAAAGCAGGACACCATTGACCGGGGGGGGGGGGGGGGGGATGATTAAAAATTTGGTCTATCTCCCGCTGTTCCCTAGCTTGTCGTGCATTCTTTCCAAAAATTGGGACTTTTTTAAAACGCTGCAGGATGAGGGACAAATTGTTAAAAATTGGGACTGTCCCGCCAAAAGCAGGATGTCTGGTCACCTTACCCTTGAGCCAGGGGCCCAACTGGGGGGGCAAGAACCGTACTGGGGGCCTCCTGCATGGGAAGCACTCCCCAGTCCAGCATATGGGTCTGCACGGGCCGGGCCTGGATTTGATCCTTGTTCCCCAGGGCTGCAAAGTGAGTTCTCAACCCACTGAGCCATCCTGGCTTCCCCCCACCATATTTTTTGATCACACATGACAGAATGAAAAAACCAGTCTCAAAAGACTTGTTCCAGATTCTGTTGTGGGCCTCTCAGAAAAGAAACACTGAGGGGGAAAAAAAAAAAAAAAGTGATCCAGGTGCTCTAGACCACAATTGGTGATGACTTGCAGTTTTTCCTTGCTACTTCCCAGGACTGTTGACTAAGAGTTGTGTGTTACTCCCTACCAGTGGGAAGATGAACATTGTTAACAGCAATAGCAATAAGACAATGCTTTGTGGGAGAGGCTCCTCTTTTTTCCCCTTTTAACAAATAATAAATCATGTCTCTACATTTATTCACACCCTCCCTCAGGGCCACATCAGCAGAAGAAATATTGGTATAGGGGCAGACTGAGGTTGAGCAGATTCTAGAATCTCCCTGCACTTTGATACTCTTTAATATTGCCTCAAGAATAATCAAATAGAAACATCATCCCCCACATGTTACTTTATTTCCTTTATCAATTATTTTATTTATTTATATCCTGCCTTGTTTCAGGAAGAACTTACCATGGTTCTCAGGTAAAATTGTTTTAATTTGGGACGTGGGTTTACTCCCTATAAGATGACTCACCTGAGATGTATTTAAAACAAAAAGAATCAGAGATATTACCAGGAGCAAGGAAATATTGTAGCCTCCTTCTCTTCTCCCAGGAATATAGATCAACAGAGACAAAGCTGCCTGTTTCTTATTTCCTAATAGCAAGAGTGAAAAGGAGACATAAGTGATACCCACCTCTCCCACTAGACAGGGAGGTCCTTGAGGCAGACTGCTTGATTCATCTTTGGATCAACTGCCCCTAGCACTCTGTACCTTAGTGGTGCTTTATAAATGCGAATGTATGAGTGACCCCACCTGATGATACTTGAAGTGAAACCTGAGGCTTGAGGGGATGGGACTGGGGCCGGGGCTTGTTTTTACTCTGCCCCAGCAATAGAGAGGGGAGGGATTAGGAACAGGTGCTCTAGACCCCTAAACCTTGGGAAACATCACAAATCATTTTTGGTTTCCTTAAACAAAAGAATGACTAGACCAGAGAAAGGAGAAAGTGGTTACATCCAAGGAGAGATTGGCCACCAAGCCTTCTTCAACCTTCTAATTTCCTATGAATTACACAGTCTGACTTGGCTTCCAATTAGTCCAGAATTACAGAGCCCACAAATCAGAAGAAACCTTAGAGATCAATACTCATCTAATTCCATCATTTTACAGATAAGAAAACTAAAACCTTAGAGACAAAGCTTGTCTGAGGCCACTCACCTAGAAACAGAACCCAGATCTCTTGATCCTGGGTCTAATGCTCTTTGAAATACTAATTCCACTGCATTGAGCTTCCACCCATTTCCCAAAGGGGCTTCTAGAAGCTTCGATTAGGACAATTTCACTCTCTTACAAGTGAAGTAATCAGAATTAAGGAAAGTGTTTTGTGCATCTTGAAGCAATAGTTCAGTATTTCTGAAGCTTCAGACTTTCCACTTCACAGATTTTTTTCAAATTCCCTCTCTGCCAGTATTTAAAATCTGCTGTGTCCCAATGGATAGAAAAACTGTGTCTCTTTCTGTTTTGTAGAAGGGATGACCTGAGCTACAAGAGGAACTACTATTAGAGGCATCGGTATTAAATGCTGAGAAGTCAATGATTAGATTGAACAATTAATTAATCACTGAGTTTGATTAGTGTGGACTGCCAATCTGGACCTTTCAGGTCTTAACATCTCTCTATTCCCCTCCACAGAAGACTTAGGATCTGCTTTGTCCCAGATTACTGTTTCAACACTAGTAGAAACAATTGTTATGTAAAATGGGGTAGGCCAGTTTAAATGTGGCTAACGTATTTGAGAAAAAAGCTATAATTCTTTATTCCATGAACAAGTATATAAGGACCACATATTTGATCTCTGCCAATGCAGTGAAAACATCATACACTCGAGTATGCTTTGTTTCCAAATGATCCAGTTTACACAGTTCTCTGTTGTCCCCCTATTCTAGTAAGTAATTTCAGAATTCACATCACTTACAAAGATGCCCAGTGGCTATTTAGAGAAGTCTGACTCAAAAAAAAAAACCACCAAAAAAAAACAACAGCCCTCCAAAACAAAACAAACCTCCCCCTCTCTTCTCCCTCCTCAAACCCCACGTGCTTTGTGCAAGACGGAGTCAACCAGTGGGATTCACAGGAGGTCCCCAAGTCAAATGCTGCAGCTGCGTTTTAAAAAAGGGTTGGATAAACTACAGCCGTTAATAACATCTGTATCTATGCAAGCTAAGATGATGATAGGGGTAATCAGATCTCATGCTTCAGGGCATAAGATGATTGCCTGCTGGGAGAAGGGGGATTTGGCCTTTCAGGTATAGCGGCTCACTACTCAGGAGGTAGGTTGCAAGCACTTTTCCCAGACTCTAAAATTTCAGGTGATCTTTGCAGTAGATGAAACATTGATTTGATAGCTAATGTTTCCATTAGATCAGGACATTGAATAATGAGGTATTTAAAATATTAATAGCCACATGCACCACATACAATATATGTGTATCTCTATAGATAAAATACAAATACTTAAATGCCTTTTTTTGAAGCCTGAGGTTCTTTGATGTGTCTTGAACATCTTTTAGTGAAAAGCAAACCCTTAATAAATGATAAACAACAACAATGAAGACAGTGGAGATAATTTAACTTTAATTAATGCATTTATGATTAGCCAAAATAAAGTATAATTACCCAAGTATTCATAATTGCATATAGTTGAATTCCTAAATATATGTATTTCCAGTTGCATTAAATAAATAATAATAGGAGTTGCATGTTTGGAGTGAACAAGGAATGCATTAATTTTTATGTCCTGATCACTAATTTTTAAAACTTACTGTTTGTCTGTAAGTGAGAAAGGAATTATGCAAAAAATAACCTTACCTTTTCTTTTTTTTGTTTAATATTTTCAAACCCCAGAAGGGGTGCACTTTTAGTACAGTGTTACAATTTAATCCATTTTGAAAAAACTGTGCAAGTGTGAGTAGGGCTAAAGAGGTCCATTTATTTAGACATGTAAGTCCATGCTGCAGGGCGTACAGCATCTGACAGCTGTCCACATTTCAGAGAAATATAGAATCTTTTGAAAGGGTTGATTTCTAGCAGGGTGGTTAGAGTCCTTTTGGCACGAAAGACATTCTTGCTACTGGCTTCATCACTATTACTAAACCATTCACTTATGTTCCAGACAGAGGGACTATTCTGAAGGATGTGGCTGTTAAATGCAATTTTAAAAATGATGCACGTAAACAGTTTTAAAAGAGGGAAAATCCTGCAGCTGTTTGACTGCAGACAGGCATAGGAAATTAGTCAGAAGCTCAAAGCATCATAGTTAATAACCATTATTCTGATGTCTGGGATGTTTGTTTAAATACTATTGACACTGTGTATGTATTGTCATCTTCTCTAAATTGTAGCTCTTAACCACTGAAATCTTGTTAAAGACCACCTAGGGTTTTCTCTCTATGGTACTGAAGTGTGTATTCACCTGATGGATAAACAAAAAAAAAAACAAAACAGATTTTTTTTTGGGGGGGGGGTATCAATTTTTCTCTCATGTGCAGGAAATGTTTTGGACTAAAGAACGAGATTGCCCCAGTGCAGTAGAAATAGATGCTGTGGTGTCCCAACCTTTGTATTTTCTCCACTAGTGATAGAAAATGAACAAACCCATCAGCTGATTAATACAATTCAGTTCTGCTTAAAATTCACAGATCTGTTTGATATGAGACTGTATTTTAAAAGACTCATACTTGCCATTAAGTGTGAAGAAATCAGTAACTATTCTTTTCATTAACAGCATGTTGGTTTTTCCCTCCCATTTAGATTTTGCTTATTAAGTGAGGTCATTCGAGAGAAGAGAGGCTCTGGTGGGTGTGGGGAAAAAAAAAATAAAATTTAACAGCCTGACTCCCAAGTTGAGAGCTCCAGATCATGAGCTATTCAGTACAAAGTGTTTTATCTCTTGACTTATGAGGAGGGGACAATAGCTGGTCTTACAAAGGCACCACCTGTGAATGAGCACGGTGGATGTCTTTGTTAAGAAGGAGCAGGGAGCAGAAGACAAATAGCACGTGCACAAGACGGACTTGTTACAGCGGCCTGCCTTCAAGGCAGCTTCACAGAATCTCAGGCCTCGCCAGATTTCTGGTTACAGCTTTAGGAAAGGAGGTGCGGGGAGAGAAAAGAAATGAACGTCACCCACCCTAACTGACCCAAAGCTCTGGATTTATGGCTTGCAAGCATCCAGCTGTCCCATTTCACAGATGGGTAACTGCAGGTCAGGTCGGCGGAGTGTCTGGCTCAGCAGGTGCCCGGGCCCGGTCCCCTGCACCAGGGGCGTCAGGGCCGTCGGGCTGAGAGCTGGGGTGGGGGGGCGCCCCGTGCGTCGGGGCCGCCCTGCTGGGGACTCAGGGGGCACCGAGGCTGCTGGGCTGGGGGCGTTGGGGGACACCCAGGGCATCGGGGCCGTTAAGCTGAGGGCTGGGGTGGGGGGCTCCCCGGGAGTCGGGGCTGCCTGGCTAC
>PVKE010005775.1:43056-57454 GCA_004027555.1 Craseonycteris thonglongyai
GCCGAGCTGGGGGCGTGGTGAGGGGCATCGGGGCCACCAAGCTTGGGGGGCGCGGCGGCCACCAGACTGGAGTCGCGGGGGGGCGGGCGGGGGCGTCGAGGCCACCGAGCTGGGGGCGGCGCGGGGGCCGCCTGACTGGGGGGGCGCGGATCTGCCAGGCTGGGGGCGCGGAGGAGGGGGCGCGGGGGCTGCCGGGCTGGGGGTGCGGGTGGAGGGGCGTCGGGGCCGCCGGGCTGGGGGCGCGAGGGGGGAGCGTCGGGGCCGCCGGGCTGGTGGGGCTGGGGGCGCGGGGGGCGCGGGGGCCGCCGGGCTGGGGGCGCGGGGGGCGGCGCGCCCGCGGGGGGGATGGCCAGGCCCCCTCTCCGGCCCAGCCTTCGGGGCCGGTGGCTTTTTGCTTCCTTCCCGAAGGTCGCCTCTGACAAATCTATCTATTTGGGGCAAATTGTCAGTGAGAAACTTCCGCTCGAACTGCCCGGGACAAAACGCGCTGTTTGAAAAGGGTAAATCCCGCGGCCCGGCGCGGCCGCACAATGGGCCGCGGGCGCTGGGCGGCGGGGGCGCCCGGGCGCGCCGCACAAAGGGCGGATTAATTGGGGCCGCGGCGGAGCGGGCCGCGCTAGCGCCACTCAGCGCGCGCCGCGGGGCGCCTCATTGACTGGGCCCCGAGCCCCACTTTCCACCAACTCCAAACAAAAGTCAATTTCTTTTTTATAAGGCGGGGGAGGGGGCCGCGGCCAAGAGCCTTCACTTATTCCTGTGCTTCACACTTGCTTGTTTGCTTTTTAAAAAATTTTTGATGGTGGGGAGCTGGAGGAAGAGAGGCCTGGGGGTGCCCGGCGTGGAAAGGGACGCGAGTGTGGCTGTCCCCGCCGGGGTCCTCGCCTCCGTTGACCCTCGCCCGACGCGAGTTGTGCCCTCCCCCGCCCCCACCGCACCTACCTTCCAGGCAGGAGCTCAGATCCCTGCCCCAGGCCTGGTGGCCACAGGGACACGCAGGTGGGGTGGTGGCAAGGACCAAGGCGAGGGCCACGGGCACAGAGTTTGGGGAAGTAGAGGCAGATGATTGAGGTGGAAAGGAAATAGACTCCCCCCACCTTGGTTTCTAGGCCTCCGGAAGTGTAACCATTCATCAGGTATTTATTGAGCAACTACTATGTTCCTGATAGTTGGCAGACAAAAGTGAGTTTGTCCTCAATTTCCACACAAGTTGGGAAGGCTTACTCCTAAATCAAGCTCCTGGTGAGGAGAGGTGGGTACTGGGATGGGGGGCCCAAAGAAAGGTGTCACATTCCCTCTGTAAAGTGAAGAGCTGGATTTGCTCTCTCACTTATTATCTAATTACTTTGTAGATACACCTACTATGAGAAGTGGCAGTAACTTTTTAAAATTATACGATTAATAGTGCCACGGGTCTGAAAACCACCCATAGAGGGACCAGAAGCCCAGCTCTTATTTCTCTTCTTTCAAAATAGGAGCAGTGCAGAGGGCACTTCAGTGGACACCGAGAGGAGCAGGAAATGCCTTTAACCATAAAACTCTGTACATCCCCAGCCTACAAGACTCTGTCGTAAGCTGGGTTGCATATGAGACACCCCAGTCCTTGTGAGGACAGGCTTCCTACCTAAATCAACGGGGAGGAGGGACCGCGTGCTGGCTCAAGGGAGCCATGTGTTGGGAGGAGGACTTGAGCACATGCTATGATATCCCCAGGAGTTTATTTTATGGGCACGATTCTGCTGCTCTTGGTTCTGCAGGCACTCGTGTGCTCTAAGGCTGGTGAATTGAAGTCTCCGATCCCTAGGCTTTCGTGGAGATACAGTCCAAAGGCATCAGGCCAAGGTATTGGCATCCATTTGGGTGGACCCGGTGGCAGGGGAACTGTAATGGCAGTTACTGAATCTGTGGCAGGCCCAGAAAGAGAGGTGCAGAACACCTTTCAGGCTGAAACAGGGCTGGAGGCAGAGAGACCTAGACATTGACATCAGGAAGCAAGAGCCACAGATGGACCGGGCAGAATCCAATCTGGGCTCCCTTTAAATCACAGTTTAAAGCTGTAGATTTGAAATGATCATCTCTGGGCCAGACTGTGAACACTTTCAGATTTCTGTTGTATCAGAGGCTGTGAAAATCCGGGGCAAATATTTATCTAAAGATGTCACAACTTTGAATTTCAATAACTTATCTGCTAATCTCTGACAGAAATCTAGAACAGCTGTTACTCCCTTGTGTACTTTGAATTCTCAAAAGATAAATTTGATAAATCAACATTTTTTTCCCCACCAATTTTCAGTGTGTTTTTAATTGCAGTTTATTGACGCCTTTACAAGTTCAGATCGAATAAATGGCAGGACCTTCTGCTTATTATGAAAGTTCTTAAAGCCTACTGAAAAATATAGTATTCCACTTGTATTGGCAAGTATGACAATGCTGAATGTGTCTGTGCCAGTAGAAGTTGAGTGTGGGTGTAAAGACTGAGATATTGATTTAATAGGAAGCAAAAGGAAACTACAAGTACTGGTATGAGTCAGTGATGACACTTCCAAAGTGAGGAATCATTCAACAGCAACGTGTAGGTTTAGACAGAATCGATGGCAGGCTCTACTGTCTATTAATAGAAAGCCTATGACCACAGCTTCTAAGAACACCCAGCGTGATTGCTTATTTCTATTTTACAGACAAAGGTCTTCAGAGAGGGGACCACCAGGTGATTTTGATAAGGTCCACCCATGAAAGGGGTGACATAGTGGATCAGGCCTTTCCATCACTCACTCTGGTTAGCTTTCAAGGCCTTGAATTACTCCCTGTTTTTTAGAAAGAATTATTTTGGAGTCATTCAGTGTGAATATCATTAGAGGGAAGAAGCTCCTGGGGATCTGATTGTAATTAAACTTCATTTTTTTTCTTTTACACTTGCTGGCTGAGGGAACACTGCTGGGAAGGCAAGAGGACGATCTGGCTGTCCCCAGGCTTAGGTTGCCAGAAAAGTACAGAAATCTGATAATGGCGGAGCAGAGGCCAGTACAGCATCAGATCTAGAATATGGTAGTTATGAGCCAAGAAGGAGCACTCGATCCAGAATGGACAGGATTTAAATCAATAAGAGAATGGCATTTTCTTTTTTTTTTAAAGATTTATTTTATTGTTTTTTTTGTTTTTGTTTTGATAGAGACAGACAGACATAGAAAGAAACAGAGAGAAGGGGGAAGGCCCAGAGCAGTCTCCATAGTTGTACACCATCAGTTTTCGACATGGTTTCATTCCACACAGGTGGGCGGGGACCCCACAAGGTGGGGCTGGGCTAGGGGCCTCCAGCATGGGAGACACACCCCCTAGAGTCAGGGGGCCGAATTGGGGGGGGAGCAAGAACCAAACCGAGGGCCCCCAGCATGGGAAGGACACCTCTCAGTTCAGCATATGGGTCTATACAGGCCAGGGCTAGGATTCGATCCTCGGTCCCTGGGGCTGCAAAGCGAGCGCTTAACCCACTGAGCCATCCCGGCTTCCCTGAGAATGGCATTTCCTAATGGCTTTTTTTTTTTAAAGATTTATTTTATTGATTTTTGACAGAGAGACAGAGAGAAAGGGGAGGGCCCAGAGCAGTCTCCATAGTTGACATTAGTTTTCCATAATGTGGAGTTTTCACTCCACAGGTGGGCACAGGGCTGCACAGGGCAGGAACTGGGCCAGGAGCCTCCCGCATAGGCCCCGGCAAGAACTGACCTGGGGGCACACCCCAGTTCAGCATGTGGGTCCGCATGGGCCGGGGCCGGGATTCGATCCTGGGTCCCCGGGGCTTCAAAGCGAGCGCTTAACCTGCTGAGCCATCCCAGCTTTCCCTAATGGCTTTTTCTTGAAGAGGAAAAAGCAAAGGAGATAGGCTGAGCCTCCTTATGTTAGCCAAGATTCTGGAAACAACATACCTAACATTTGATTGTGAAAGGTCATACATATGAAAGACTATGAATGTGTCTATACAATCTAAAGAGTGAAATAAAATAAATGCTCATATCCTCACAGCTACGTTAAAAAAATAGAATCTCAGTAGTATCCATAAAGAGACTTTGTGCCCTCTTGGATTGCATCTCTCCTCCTCCCCAACACACACCAGAAGTAATCACCACCCTGAATTGCATTTTACTCATTTGCTTGCTTTCTTTACAATTTTACTACTTATGTATGTATCCCTAAACAATATAGTGTGAAGTTTTACTTAAAAAAATACCAACTTTATATAAAACGGCATACATTGTATGGTCTTCAGTAATTTGTTTTTTCTTGCAACACTGTGTTTAATGTTGGTATTAAATTAATTGCAGTACATTCACACAATGTGCTTTCTTTGTTCTTGTTGTGTAGTGCTCCACTGTGTAAGCAGGCCACAGGTCACTATGAATGGACATTTGTGTTCTCTCTTGCTCCTCCTCTTTTCTTTTGTAATTAAAATAAATGCTGCTATGAGTATTCCTTGTGCAAGCATCCTGGTACACAAATGCAAAAGTTTCTCTAGTCTATTAATCAAGCAGAATTTTTTTTTCTTAAATTTTACTAGGTACTAACAAACTGTTTCCCTTAATAGTTGTATTAATTTATATTTCCACCAGAAGGTAACAACAGTTATTGTTGCTTCCCATCCGTGTCAGCATTTACTATTGACTTATTTTTAAAAAATTTAATCCATATTGGCGAAATATCTTTGTAGTTATAATTTGCATTTCTCTGATTACTAATAGGGTTGAGCATTTGTCAGGTGTGTATAGGCCATTTTTATTTTCTTTTATGGAATACCTGTTTGTGTTTTTTTGCCATTTCCCCATTAGGTTGTTATTGTTTTTGTTGTTTGTTTGTTTGTTTTTTGGCTTATAGGAGCTTTAAAAAGTGTATTTTAAAAAGTGGCAAATATTTTCTCCCCTTTAGTAATTGTCTTTTCACTCTTCTTCTAATGTCTCTTAATGAACCAAAGTTTTAACTTTGTGTAGTAGATTTTATCATATTTTCCTTCATGAGTTAATATTTTTGTATCTTTCCCCATTGTGAAGTTGTGATGATAGTCTCCCAAATTGTCTTCTAAGTTTTATGGTTTTGCCTACCACCTCTAGGTCTCTAATGCACCTAAACTTGATTTTTGTTTATGGTGTAAAGTAGGGTTCCAATTTAGTTTTTTTCACAGTTGGTTAATTTTCCTAGTACCTTTGATTGAATCTTTTTTCCCATTTAGCTCTACTGCCCATGACATTATAAAAGCAAGTCTCTATGCATTGATTTGTTTCCAGGCTTCTTATCACATCCTTTGGCCTCTTTGTCTAGCCCGCTGCCAGCATCCGACTCTCTTACTATAGCTTATATACGGTACCAAGTCTTGATATCTAGGAAGGCACTTCTCCTTACCTTCTACATTTTTCTTAGGGAGACCTGGCCATTTCTGACCCTTTGCTCTTTCATTTTAATTCTAGAATTAGTTTGTCAAGTTTTATGAAAAATATTTTTTGGATTTTTATTGGAAATGGATTTAATCAATATGGAGAGAATTGACATCTTCGTGCTATTAAAGCTTCCCATTAACAAGTTAATGTTTCTTCATTTATTTGAGTCTTCTTTTATGTTTCTTCAATAAGGTATAATTTTCCTCTGGAAATGAGGTACACAACTGTTGTTAGATTTATACGTAGACTTAGTATGTATTTTTGCTATTATAATGGCATTCTTTTAAAATTATATTTTCATTTTTTAGATTTATTTTATTGTTTGAGAGAAGGAGAGAGAGAGAGAAGGGGGAGGGCCTGGAGTAGTCTCCACAGTTGTACATCATTAGTTGTGAGATGGTTTCATTCCACATGGGCGGATGTGGGGCCCTGTAGGGTGGGAATCAAGCTGGGGGCCTCCTGCATGGGAGGCGAGAACCTTCACCTCCATCCTGGCAGTCACAGTGGAACTGCAGTTCAGCATATGGGTTTGCATGGGCTGGGGCTGGGATTCAATCCCTGGACCTTACGGTTGTGTGGCAAATGCTCAACCTCTTGAGCTAGCCTGGCATCCCCCAAATTATATTTTCTTATTGATTGTTTTTGTTGTATGAAAGTGTATGTTGATTGAAAAAGTCTACTAATTCTAATGATTTATCTAGCTTCCTTTTGAATTTTCTGTGTGGCCAATACTATGTGCAAATACAACTGTTTTAGCTTTCTATTTTAATCCTTAAACCTTTATTTTCAGTTTTTGTCACACTTATATGGCTTAGGAATTCAAATACATTATTGAATGCCAGTAGTGATGGCAGTGACTTTGCGTTTTCCCTGAGACTAAAGGGAACTATGTGAATATGGATGCATATAAGTATAGAATTGGCATATCTTCTTGGTGAATTAGGTAGCAACCCTTTTCATTTCTAGTAACGCTTGGGCCAGAGTCTGTTTTCTGTAATAGTAATTTAGTCATACTAGCTTTCTTCTGTAAATATTTGGTTTTCCATCCTTTGACTTTCAATCTTTCTATGACTTTATGCTTTAAGAACCTCTTGTAAACAGTAGTTAACAAGTTTTCTAAAAAATTCAGATTGACAATTTTTGTCATTGAACTTGAATCTTCAGTACATTATTATAACTACTGATATACTTGAATTTATTAGTACCATCTTTTTGGTGCTTTGCTTCCTTCCTTCCTTCCTTCCTTCCTTCCTTCCTTCCTTCTTTCCTTCCTTCCTTCCTTCCTTTCTTTCTCCTTTTAATTATTTGAGAGTAGGTAAGAGAGAGAGAGAAGTGGGGAGGGCCCAGAGCAGTCTCCATAGTGTATTAATACATCATTAGTTGTGACAGGGTTTCATTCCACACAGGTGGGTGTGGGGCCAAGCGGGGTGGGAGCTCAACTGAGGGACTCCCTCATGGGAGGCTGGAACCTTTGCCACCAAGCCATCCCAGTGGTTACCAGTTACACCACAGTTCAGCATATGAGATTGCATGGGATGGGACTGGGAATTGAACCCTAGACCTTGTGATTATGAGTCAAGAGCTCAATCGATGAGCTATCCCAGCATACCCTAAATTTCTATTTTTTGTTCCTTTCCTTTTTGCTGCTTTTGCGTTGATTGAGGATTTTTCCCTCTCAGAGTCCAGTGTCTCCTTGTTGTTGTTTGGAAGTTATATTCTTTGTATGTCTATTCTTTTAGTGGCTACCTAGCTGTTTTAATACTTTCACTTTAAGTTAATATCTTTCCTTCTCTTAAATAATATGAGGCCCTTAGCAATCTCTTCCTCTTATCCCTTATCCTTTTCTAGTTCTGGGCTCCAGTTCTAGCTTAATTCTCCATTGTGTATATCTACCACAACTTCTTTATGTAATCATCCATCAAAGGATACTTAGGTTGTTTTCAGGTCTTGGCTACCATGAATAATGTTTCCTTGCTAATATTTTCTTTATTTTTTAAGATTTATTTTTATTGTTTTTTCTTTTTGTTTTTTTGACAGAGAGAGTGAGAGACAGAGAGACAGAGAGAAGGGGGAGGACCCAGAGCTGTCTCCATAGTTCCATGTCATTGGTTTTCTATATAGTTTCATTTTACGTGGGCGTGGGGCTGCCCAGGGCAAAAAACCAAACTGGGTGGCTCCCACATGGGAAACACACCCCAGTTCAGCATATGGGTCCACACGGGCCAGGGCCGGGATTCCATCATTGGACCCCGGGGCTGTAAGATGAGTGCTTAACCCACTGAGCCATCTAGACATCCCCATCGCTAATATTTTCAAACTCCTCCTTATTTCATTAAGCATATAAATTTTGTATTTGGTCAGTAATAATGTCAGTATTTGATGTCTTTGAGGCTCTGTTTTGGTGTGTGCTGCTTGCTCCTTCTGGTCTTCACTTCATGGTGCCATGTTCCTTCCTGGGCTTTGGGATCTTTTTCTTCTGTGAGCTTCTCATTTGTCTTGGCCCTTTATCTCTGGGCATTCTTAGAAGTCAAAGTTAAAGATGCATTTGTGCAGGGAAGATTTGCATTTGCTCTTTTTAGTCAGGTCACCAGGTTGTGCTAGCTGCCAACTTTGGATCCTTTTAGATTTAAATACTCTATTATTAGAGTTTAACAACTTTTTTTGGACCATATAGGTGGTATGAATCCAGATAGAACACTGTGTGAGACCTAGTTGTACTTCCGAACTTTAGGAAAGTTGTTGCTTTCCTTCTGTCCTCCCAGCATCAACGTTAAGATAAGCATATATCCTTGCTAGCATCTCTCTTTGGAGCAGGGTTTATTTTTAAAGTTTATCTTTACGCTGAGGATATAGCTCTTCGCATTTTGAACTTTAAGGATTCTTCTAACAGGTCCCCCACATTGAGCAATCCCTGAGTATCATTTCAGAGTTGAGATTTAGAGTCTCTAGAGTCTGACAGAAACTCTCAGGGTGAAAGCTGGCTTTAGAACTTGATTACCTACCAGCGTTCCTGCTTTCACTTACTTTCTGCCAATGATACATTTAAAAAAGATATTTTCATTATAAAATGTTGTATAAAGCATTTTAGTTGAGGTTGTCATTTGGTGTGTGTGTGTGTATGTGTGTATGTGTGTGTGTAGAGAGAGAGAGATAAATATTTTAAGAAATTGGCTTATAAGATTGTGGAGGAAAAAAAAAAAAAGAAATAAACACTGTAAAAAAAAAAAGATTGTGGAGGCTGGCAAGTCCAAAATCCGTTGGGCTGGCCAGCAGGCTGGAAATTCCAGTACAGGTTAGTGTTGCAGTTTTGAGTCCAAAAGCACGTCTGAAGAGAGAATTCCTTCCTTTACAAGAGATCTCAGTCTTAAGAACTTCAATTGGATGGGAGAGGCCCACCCACATGATAGAAGGTAATCTGTTTTACTCAAAATTTACCTTAAATACATTGAAGAAATGCCTTCACAGCCACATCTAGACTTGTGTTTGACCAAACCCTGACACCATAGCTTAGCCAAGTTGCCACGTAAAATTAACCATTGCAGCATCTAATCCACCAAAGTGCTAGAAATAGAAGTCAGTGCTATAATGTCTTGTTATGAAATTATAGCACAGTCAAGGCCTACAATAATGTTATGCTTAGAGGCTTCAATGAGACTAGGTCTATGGAGATGCTGAGCATCCTCTTAGGAGGCTGACAGGCTGTCATGCTTACTGTAGGCTTGTGTTTGCTGTAAGTACCATAGGTTGTGCAAATGTGCTCCTCCATCTACAATTACAGGAAAAGGGGAATACACTTAGTTGCCTTAAGGTCTAGGTTATAATGATGCAAGCTATCTTAGAAAGCTATATTATTTAGTCAAACTGACCAAAGTCAGGAAGTATTTTAAAGATTTATTTTTTTTGTTTTTGACAGAGAGAGAGAGAAGGGGAGGGCCCAGAGCAGTTTCCATAGTTTCACGTCATTGGTTTTCTACATGGTTTCATTCCACAGGTGGGCGTGGGGCTACGCAGGGCAGGAACCAGGCCAGGGGCCTCCCACATGGAGCTCACCCTGACAAGAACCGAACTGGGGGACACACCCCAGTTCAGCATATGGGTTCGCACAGGCCAGGATTCAATCCTCGGACCCTAGGGCTGCAAGACAAAAACCTAACCTGCTGAGCCATCCCAGCTTCCCCAGGAAGTATTTTAAACTAAAAATATAAATATGGCCAAACTGAGAAGAGTAACTACTACATTGTAAGGAGATCAGCATAATGGTCATCCACGTTTTAGAATCTGAAGGGTGTTTTCGAGTGATTGAAAACGTTTTTTTTTTTTTTCCCTTTTCTCCTTCTTCTTCCTCTTTGTCTTTGTCTTCTCTTCATCTTAGTCATCTCCTTCTCTTCTCAAAGCAAGGTGTCAGGAAGAAAGGGGGTGAGAGGATCTTGCAGCCTCCCTGTTCTTCTTTCTTCATTTCTCTCTTATTATTTTTCCACTGTCATGAAATATCAATCCATGCCTCAGCATGAAGCATTATTGCTTAAAAAGGAATAGTGGAAGTGTAAAAGGAGAATTTCAAAATATATGTCAACAACGTAGAAGGAAAAATGAACTGTGATTATCTGGATGGTGGAATTGTCAATTATTTTCATTTTTATATTCCTGTGGGTTTTTTTCAAAATGTTTATAATAAACACAGACAACTTTATACTTAGAACATAAATTACCTTTAAGTTCATTTTATAGGAAGAACTTAAAATCTCTTGAGGAATTTTAATTTTAAACACACATGCGTTTTCCCTAAGCACAGTGTATAATACTAAGCTTTAATGCTGTATAAAGCCATAGCCACATAAGATAATGCAATGTCAAAAAACTTATTTTCTTGCTAGCAAAATTAAAACTCACCAAATGGTAACACAAAAAGATCATTTGATAAACTCGTGTAAAAAATTTTAACATTTTAGGTTCATTCTTTCAGAATTTATGACTTCTTCATTTTATTAGCAGATTTTTAAAATCTGCTTTACTAAAACGAAAATATTTTTTCAGTTTATAATTCAAGCTAGCTACCATCTTGTTAATGTAACCTATAGCTTAAAAAGCTAGTCTCTAACATTTGTTATCTATTTCAAACCCCTTTTGTCTAATATACAGATTAACCATAGTTAGAACGCTTAGAATTCCAAATCAAGGAGGCAAGTTCATTTGTAAAAGCGATGATGCTTCGAACTGCATAATTGTGGAAAGGTCAGAAAGATCAGTTCAGAGGCAGAGAGGTTCACAGTAGTTCCTTCTGCTCACATAAACCAGGAAATGTGTAAATCTGTGAACACAGATACAGTCATTAGTTTCTCTGCGTAGGGTAACTGCTGACGGAGCTAGGAAGAAATGAGCATTAGCGGTAGGACCTCCTAGGAACTTGCCTGGCATTTCTTGAAAAGAAAAAGGAACACCAAAAGGCTAGGTAATAAAAAATGTTCTGCACTGGCATTCCATTGTTCTTCTCTGGAGAGTTACAAGGATGGTGCTCAGTGACCTCTGAAATGTCACAAAGAGCAGTGGCATCTGGATTAGTAGAGAAATTAACATGCAGAACAGACTTCAAAGGCCCCTACAGAGTTCTAGAAAATTCTTTAATGTAGATGTATGCATAAATTACATGTATACTAAATTAAGCTCTACAAAATATTTCTAGATAGACATCTGACCTCCTTGTTTGGTCAGTGGATATAAGAAGGAATGCTGGACCACCTGTAGTTCTTAACATTAAACCTATCTGTCATCGAGCAAAACAAAATTCTGAATCAAGACTGTCACTTTGGTGAGAAACATTAAATAGACTCTTAAAGATTGATGCTATAAAAGAGAAGGAAAGAGAGTTGAGTGGACTGAATGGGAGTGCAAAATAGGGAGTGAAGAAGGAGGAATATAAAAGGGAAAAGGGGAAGCTGGGGAGGGGGGAAGAAAATGTGAGTTGAATGAGGAGATTAAATTGGGGGGAATGGGAAATAATACTTCTCCGCAGGGCCTCTCTTCCCATGAAGTTTTAAGATCGAGAACCCAACCCATAAACAAGACATAACCTTTCAGGAAAAGAAAAGTTGAACTTTTTTAGTCGTTAGGAAGTTTCTTCATACTGGGGGTACATCTTCCCCCTATGGGTAGGTCTTACTGATATTGAGAACAAAGAGAAAGGAATGGATACTAGAGATGGTGCCACAGTGAAGTTGCCATCTATGATTTCTGGCCCAGTTACCGTTAGGTGATTGCTCACCCTGTTAATGCCTGATATTAGAAGACCCTCTTGTTTCTATCCAACCCTCTGTTCTATGTATTTGTGTGGGTGGGGTGAGGTGAAGGATAGTTAGGGGATTGGTGTGAATACATAGAATGGATTCTAACAGATTTTCTAATCTTGCCAGCAAATCACTTACTTGCTCATCTCTTCCCGACTTCTTCCTGGCCATCGTATTTTTTTCTCACAAGAACAAACAGGAAGACTAAGGAAACATATTGATTGAATGGAAACTTGTGACCATATAAATGCTCAAAACCAGGGTTGAAACCTAGAAGAAGGCACTGTTGAAAACCCTGAACTTTCCATTTTCCCTGACTGTCCTTTCTCATAATATTTGATGTCATGTCCAGTGGGAAATGTTTTGCTGCTCGTCTATTGTTTGTCCATGTGCTACATGGTGGAGGGGACTTCTGTCTTGTAGCAGCAGAAAAAGAACAGTGTGTCCTGAGCTTTCCTTTCAAAGTCCCATTAACAAGTTATGTGACGCTGTATCACTTACTTAAGCTTTTCCCTTTGTGAGATGGGAGGACCCAAGTTTGGCCACCAGCGTACCCCTACCTACCTCAAAACAATGGCTGACTTAATCTGTACCCTATCAGTATATGTTAAACTTCAAGTGAAAAATATTGCACTCAGATAAGGTGTGTGTTATAAATTGATAAGCAGGGAAAGGAGAGGATGAGGAAGATAACCAAAAAACTTGTCACATGGGCTAAAAGCTGACCAGTTCACTAAAAGGCCTTCGGTATTTTAAGCTTAGTGGAGTAACTAAAAAAAATAGTAGATGTTTAGAAAAATGATGTTTCTAAATCATTGACAGAAATTCAAATTTATTATAATCCAGTACTTTTTTTTCATGTATACTCATAGTCTGTCATAACATCTTACAATTGCTGGATCTGAATTTCCAATGATTTTTGTTTCAGGGTCTGAAAATTGCTAATCTCTTCTTCAATTTTGTAATAAGAACACATATATATTTTTAAATTGCTCAAGATTTGCTCATGCCATTTAAGAAATTTCTGTCTATTACAATAAGCAAATATAAAGGGTGCCCAGAAAAAAAAAACAGCCATAAATGCCTCTATTTTTCATATGACATGGCTAGATACTTTTCGGACAGCCTTTGTACAATAATGGTAACAATAATAATGCTATTATTATTATAGTATGGGTATGCTGGCACTAAGTCACATGTGGACACCACCTTCATGAAGTTTTCAGGCCATGGGGGATAGACTCTTCTTCAATTGTTTTTGCTTAAATCACTGCAAAAATGCAGATCTAATTAGAGAAGAAAATAGTCTATCTTTAAAAAAATTGGTTGTATGTAGTTTTGAAGGTTGGTTCTTAGATGTATCGTAATTCTGAGATATTTTAAAACATTTATAATTATGGGGAGGCATTTGTATTTTGAATTTTTAATGAAGGCTTTGTTGAGATATAATTGACATATCATAAAGTTCACCCTTATGAAGTGCACCATTTAGTAGTTTTAATTATATTCAGAGTTGTGCATCCATTCACACTCTCAAATTCCAGAACATTTTTATTAACACCCAAAAGAAACCCCATTTCCATCAGCAGTCACTTCCTATTTCCCCTTCCCACCAGCCCCTAGAAACCACTAACTTACTTTTTTCTTCATGGATTTACCTATTCTGGACATTTCATGTAAGTGAAATCATATACTACGTAGCCTTTTGTGTCTGGCTTCTTTCATTTAGCATGCTTTCAAGGTTCATCCTGTTGCAGCATGTTTCAGTACTTTGTTTCTTTTTATTGCCAAATACTATTCCATGGGGAAGCCGGGATGGCTCAGTGGGTTAAGCGCTCACTTTGCAGTGCTGGGGACCGGGAATCAAATCCCGGCCCCGGGAATCAAATCCCGGCCCCGGCCCATGCGGAACCATATGCTGAACTGGGAGCTCCCCCAGTTCAGTTCTCTCTCTGTCTCTGTCTCTGTATCCCTCTCCCTGTCAAAAATAAATCAATAAATAAAAATATATTAAAAAAAAAATACTATTCCATGGTATGGATATGTCATTTTATTTATCAGTTCATCAGCTGATAGACATTTGAATTGTTTCTACTTTTTGGCTACTATGAATGATGCTGCTATGAATATTTCTGTGTAAGTTTTTCTGTGTACATAGGAGTATGCTTTCACTTTTCTTAGATATATATCTAGGAGTAGAATTGTTGGATTATATGGTAACTCTATGTTTAACTTTTTGAGGAACTGCCAAACTGTTTTCCAAAGTGGCTGCACCATTTTATGTTTTCATCAGCAATGCACGAAGGTCCCAATTTCTTCTCCATGTCATTGCCAACATTTGTTATTGTCTATCTTTTTGATTATAGCCATTCTGGTACAGTGAAGTGGTATCTCATTGTGGCTCTCATTTGCATTTTCTTTTAAACTAAAGAGGTTATTTATGATTTAAAATAATCTTAGAAGATGTTACCACATTTACACAATGGAATACTACTCAGCGATAAGAAATGATGAAATACAGTCATTTCTGGCAACATGGATGGACCTAGAGACCATCTTATTAAGCGAAATAAGTCAGAATGAAAGAATCCGGAAAAATATGACCTCACTTATAGGTGGAATATAAAGCTGAAAGTTACAAAGACACAGAGACCTATGGACACACTCAATAACTTGGTGATTGCCTGAGGGAAGGGG
>PVKE010005776.1:0-57384 GCA_004027555.1 Craseonycteris thonglongyai
CCGATCTTGCTTTAAGAGGTGCAGATGTACTGAGACCAGGGAGACTACAAACAATCAGGGCTTCGATGAGTGACTCTTCAGCACATGCAGTGGTTGGCTACCATTGTTCTTTATTTCTTCTACATATGATAATGCTCACCCATTTCCTCTTTTCTTTCTCACAGTGCAGGTCTGTTGTTTGCCTGAGATACTGATATTTCTCTGTCTCCTTGCTAACAGGAAAACTGAAATGATAAGAACCGATTTAACCATGGACTTCTCTAGCCACTGTACTACAATATTTTACCAATCCAAGTGTCATGTGCTGATGTGAATATTTTTTTTATTGGTTTTTTTTTTTGACAGAGAGAGAGAGAGAGAGAGAGAGAGATACAGAGACAGAGAGAGAGAACTGAACTGGGGGAACTCCCCAGTTCAGCATTCAGTATATGGGTCCGCAGGGGCTTGGGTCAGAACTCGATCCTTGGTCCCTGGCACTGCAAAGTGAGCACTCAACCCACTGAGCCATCCCCCGCCCCAACCCCCACCCCCGATGTGAATATTTTAAGGAAGTAAATATTAAAATATTAAAATCAGAATGAGCTATCATGTAATATTGCCCTCTGGCAAGAATTGTTATACCATATTTCTGAGCAATACCAAAGAAGGGCCTTTTCATTAAATCTAGCAACAATCACTTTCTGGAGTTCTCAATCACCTGTATTCTTATTACTGTTCTATATTCTTTCTGTTGATATTTTGTATTATTAACATTTAGTTATCCATTTAACAGTCTTCATTGACACTGCTGGCTTTATGCTAAGCATTGGGAAAGACCCAAGAGGTAGAATGGTGGGTAAGAAAAGCAATCTTATTTTCTACCCTCATGATACTTGAAGTTAAGTGTAGAGAAAGAACTTTAATCACATAAATTATATCTGAATTTAGTGTTGCATGACAAACAAATTATCATATTTTATCAATGCATAACATGTTTTACATGAGGAAGTGATAATTAAACTGAGAACTAATAGGAGTAATTGATACGCATGGATTCCAAGTTAGGATGGGAAAGAAGTAGAAACTGTTTCAGGCATAGTGAACTAGGCAGATTTATCAAATAAAAATATAGGCTGTACTTCTGCTTCTGGACAGATGGAGTAGACACAGTTTTCACTATTATTCCTGCTAACTGCAACTACAAGCCCTGGTCATACATATAAAATAAATAGAAGAAGCCTCTGAAAAGCAAAGAGAAAAGCCAGGCTGAATAGGACTTTAGGACCCAAGGAACAACATGGTGGTGAGATCCTTGGGTTTGCTTTTGATCTCAAACTTTATTTATAGCTGAAGAGTCCAGAAACCTAGAAATGTCAGTCCTATACATTTAGAAAGTCTCAACGAAACTTGCTCTTATTTTAGCCAAAAGGACCAGAAAAGGGGCTGACATGAAAGAGAGAAAACATTTAGAAAATAACTGCTGTATAACAGCCAAACACTGCAGAAAAATCTATGGTTCCATCTATCCGTTCTAGCTAGGAAAGGCTGAGCGGGGAGCCTAGGCTTGCACCTGATTTCTAATTGTATAAGGCTGTAATGAGGCACCTTGCCACTTCTGCTGAAGTGGTGTCAGGATGGCCAAGTATAGTTCTGGGACTTCCAAAACTGAGGGCTTCAACTAAAGCCACTTTTTGCCATGTCATTCCATAGTATCTGTAGAGATGATGTGGGAAGTCTGAACCTCCACCCCAACCCACCAGTAACAAAGCCCCCCTTTGCCTACTGGAGTAGTGTCAGATGATGCCTAGTGGAGAGTCAGGACTTTCTCCATCACCCAGCAGTATCAAGGATACTCTCACGTGGTGTCAGTATAGATCATGTGGGGAGTAAGACTTATCATCCCCACCCAGCAGTAATAAGGAAATACCCCCTTCTACATCCATTTACTTTGGGCATCATTGAAGAGAGAGTGAGAAATTTGAATCTCTAACTGTGTCTGTCAGTAATAAGGTGACACCTCATCCTCTTGCTGTCATAGAATCATATGTCATAGAATCAGCTAATGCAAAAGCTTTAAATATCCTGAGTCTCATTTAAAAACAACAATGAAAATGAAACAAGCCATGGAAATATCCAAGTTTCATTTGAAAATCATTTGTCATAGTAAGAATCAGGATTGTCTCAAAGTGAATGAAAAAAAGGCAACCAATAGATGCAAACACTAAAAAGATGAAGTTAGAGTTGCCTAACAAAGATTTTTTAAAAAATTTTTTTTTCCAATATCTTTTTTTTTTAATTTATTGTTTTTGACAGAGAGAGAGAGAGAGAGAGAGAGACAGAGACAGAGACAGAGAGAGAACTGAACTGGGGGAACTCCCCCGTTCACCACATGGGTCCGCACGGGCCGGAGCCGGGATTTGATCCTCGGTCCCTGGCGCTGCAAAGTGAGCACCTAACCCACTGAGCCATTCAGCTTCCCCTAACTAACAAACATTTTAAAACAGCTATGATAAAAATGAGTAATTCTGAACACACGTGAAACAAATGGAAAGAAACAAAACCTCAGTAAAAAAATTACTCATCAAAAAATAGAAAATATTGTCTGCTCACCACCCAGAGTACATAGTGCAACACATAGATGATGTACTATATAGAATTGTACACTTGAAATCTTAATTTTACTAACAAATGCCACTCTACCAAATTTAATTGAAGAAAAAAATAAAACTTCAACTCCAGTACATGAAAATCAGTCACTGTTTCCCTTTGGCCACTGAAAAGTTTGCCATGTCTGCAAAGTGCTGGCAACATGTCCTGATAAATTATTTTTATGATGCACTTGGTGCCTTGCCCACAATAAATAACCAAGAAATGTTTTTCTAATTGGATCAAAAATTAAATAAAAGTGTTCTAAAAAGATAGAAAATACAAAGAAGAACCAAATTGAAATTTTAGAATTCAATACAATTACTGACATAATGCTCAGTGGATAGATGGATTCAGCAACACAATGGAGGAGACAGAGGAAAAACTCACTGAACAAGAAGATAAAATAATTAAGATTACCCAATCTGAACAATAAAAAACATAAACAAAAAAACAAAAACTCATGCAAAATATATCACAACTAAACTGAAAACCAAATGGAAAAAATTTTGAAAGCACCCAGATGAAATGTACACCTTACCAATAGGGTAAAACAACTGGAATGATGTCTCTCTCTCTTATTAGAAATCCTGGAAATAAGAAAAATTCCAGCAAGAAAAAAATGTCAACTCAGGATATTATACCTAACAGAATGTTCTTCAGAAATGAAAGGGAATGTGTGATATTCCCCGAGGAAGAAAAAGTATGAGAACTTATTGTCAGCAAACATACCCTGAGAGAATGTCTAATGGAAGTTCTCTAAAGGGAAAAGAAAGAATAAAAGGAGGAGCATTTGAACATCTGAAATGAAGTAAGGAAAAAATGTGCAACTGCAGTAGGTTTTCTTTATACTGTTGAGTTTTCTAAATTATGTTACATGGTTGAAGTGAAAAATATAAGACTGTATTTGTGGTTCTAAAAATATATAGAAGAAATAATGAAGACAATTTTATGATAAAAAATGAAGAGCAAAGAGGTATAAGGAGAAGCAAGGTTTCTGTACATTGTCAAAATGGAAAGATATTAACACCAAACAATATAAAAGTTTATATTATTTAATAACTAGAGAAAACATGAATGCAGAAACTCAAAGAGATAGCTCAAAAATACTATAGATAAAGTGGAATCTTAAAGAAATGTTTTACTCACAAAAGAGGCAAGAGGAAAGAAAGTGGAGACACAGGAAACAGAGAATAAACAGAAAACAAAAATATGTCAGATTTCAGACCTACCATAAAAATTAGTTTAAATTTAAATGGTCTGAATATACCAAATAAAAGATAGAAATTGGTAGCCAGTTAAAAAATATTATTCAACTATATGTTGCATATACAAAAAATCACTTGAAATATAATGATATAGGCAGATTGAAAGAAAAAAAGATTGACAAAGATCTATCATGAAAAGTTTAATAAAACAAACAAAGAAAGCAGGACTGGCAATTTTATGTCCGATAAAGTAGAATTCACAGCCAAGAAAATTATCCAGAGACAGAGAAACATCATATAATGATAAACATGTTCATCTATCAACAAATTATAACAATTCTACATGTGTATGCACCAATGAAGAGAGATGCTAAATGGTTGAAATAAAAACTGATAGAATTGAAAGGTGAAATAGATAAATTTATAATTTTGCTTGGAGAAACCAGCAACTCTTTTCAAACAATTGATGGAACAACTAGACAGAAAATGAGCAAGGATATAGAAGAACTCAAGAACATTATCAATCAGAAGGTCTGCTTGACATTTATAGAATGTTCAACATTAGCAGAATATGTATCCTTTTCAAGTGTCCATGGACTATATATCAGGATGGATCATATCCTTGGTCATAAAACAAAGCTCAACATATGTACAATAATTTGAAATGGGGTTCTCTGACTACAGTGGTACTAAAATGGAAATCAATGAATAAAAGGCAACTGGAATATCTCCAAATACTTGGAAACTAATGGCCTGTGGGTCAAAGAAGAACTCTCAAAGAAAATTTAAAAAAAATATGGAAGTAAATGAAAATGAGGCTACCATATCAAAATTTGTAGAAGAGAGCTAAAGCAGTTCTGTGAGAAAAATTTATAGCTCTAAATGCATACATTAGAGAAGAAGAAAAGTAACAAAGCAGTAATGTAAACTCCCACCTCAAAAACTTAGAAAAAGAAGTATAAAATAAATACAAAACAAAGAAAATCAATAATAACTATAAGAGTAAAAATAAATGAACTTGAAAAACAAAGAATAATGGAGAAAATCAATGAAACAAAGGGTAAATTGTTTGAAAAAAATCAATGAAATTGAAAAGCCTCTAGCAAGACTGATAGAGAACAACTGACATGTCAGAAATAAACTAGTATATTATTACAGACACTGTAGACATCAAAAAAGATAATAAAGGAAAACTACACACAACTCTACACATATACGAGGGCTATTAAAAAAAAAATCCAGCCATTGTCAATATAACGAGAATTGTTACATGACTGGATACTTTCCAGACAGCCCTTGTACATTTGAAAACTTAAACCAATAGATCTTTTACTGTGAAAATTACAAAGTACCACAGTGTACCCAATATGAAATAGATTATTTGGATAGCCCTAAACCTACTAATGAAATTGACTTTATAACATTACAAATCCCCCCAAAGAACACCCCTGACCCACACAGCGTCATTGGAGAATTCTAAGAAACGTTAAAGAATGAAATGATATGAACGGTTTTCTATCACTTCCAGAATATAGAAGCAAAAGGAATACGTCCCAACTCAGCCTTTCAGGCCAGTATTATTCTGAGACAGAAACTAGGTAATAACCTAAAAGGAAAGGAAAACTACAAGCTAATATAAGTCTGAAGTTTGATGCAAGAATCTTCAAAAATATTAGCCAATTAAGTCCAACAATGTGTAAAAATTATTATTTACCACAGTAAAGAGGAGTTTATTTTATGGGTACAAGGCTGGTTCAATGTTCAAAAATAAGTAAATATAATCCACTATATTGATAAAATAAAAAAATATGGTCATATCAACTGATATATGGAAAGCATTTGAAAAAAATCTATATCCATTTATAATAAGAAGTCAAAGTAGGAATGGAGGGGAATTTTCTACAACTTGATGAAGATCATCTACAAAATAGCTGTAGTTAACATTATACTTAAGGGTGAAAAACTGCGTATTTCCTCCTAATGATCAGGAACAAGGAAGGCATATCCACTGTCACCACTCTTATTCAACATAATACTGAAAGTTCTAGGTAGCTCAAAAAAGTAAATAAACCTAAATAAAAAATTGGAAAGAAGAAATAAATTGTTTATATTTGTAGACTTGATTATTTATGTATAAAATGCTAAAGATTCTACAAAATAAATAAAAATAAAGAGAAAAAAAGAAAATACCCTAAAAGTATTAAGTGGGTTCAACAAGGTCACAGGATATAAGATAAACATATCAAAATCAATTATATTTCTATATACTAGCAATAAATATATAAACAGCGAAATTAGGAATTCAATTCCATTTACAGTTGCTCAATGAAAATGTTAAGTATAAATCTAACAAAAGGTACACAGGACTTGTATGCTGAAAACTGCATTGTTATGAAATGAACCAAAGGTTTAAATAAATAAGGAAGTGTACTGTGTTCATGAGTTGGAAGACTCAGAAAGTAACAATTTCAGTTCTTCTCAAATTGATATACAAGTTTAACAAAATTTCTATCAAAATTCCAGCAAGATTTTTTTTTAGATATACACAAAGTTATTTTAAAAGTTCTATAAAAAGGCCAAAGACTAGAATAGCCAAAACAATTTCAAAAAATAAAAATTAGGAGGAATCAATCTACTCTGTTGTAAGACTTATATAGCTAGAATAATCAATATCATGCAGTATTTGTGGAAGGATAAAGACATAGATGAATGGAACAGAATAGGATACTCAGATAAATATAGACCCATACATAAATGCTCAACTTATATATATGGCAAAAATACGTAATAATAAAGCAAATTAAAGAAATAAAGTAAAGGAAAAAATATAATAGTCTATTTAATAAATGGTGCTGGAAAAATTTAAGATCCATTAGCAAAAAAAGTATAGTTTGATCCAAGCCTCATGTTTTGTACAAAAATTAACTGAAAAAAAATGAATCACTGGTTTAAATTATAGTGCTATAAAACTTTTGAAAATATAGGAAAATCATTTTCAGCTCTAGAGCTAAGCAAATAATTTTTAGACTAGACAATAAAAGCATATTTCATTGATAAATTTGACTACCAAAATAAAATTTCTCTGTTCTTTGAAAGATCCTGTTAAGAGGATGAGAAGACAAGTTGTAGAGAGTGGGAGAAAATATGCTCAAGTCAAATATCTGACAAAGGATTACTATCTAGAATATGTAAATAGCCTTCAAAGTTCAACAGTTAATAATGTATGTGCAAACCAAATATCTGACAAACGACTACTGTTCTGAATACATAAAGTAACTTCAAAACTTAACACATATAGACAAACAATCCAATCAGAAAATGGGTAAAAGAGGACATGGCACATAAGCACATGAAAAGTTCAGTGGCTTTTGCTATTAGGGAAGTGCAATTAAAACCATAATGTGATATCACTATACTGCTATCAGAATGGCAAAAAATAAAAATGTAGTGACAGCAACAAATTCTGGATAGTATGCAGTGATGCTGGATCCTTTGTACATACCTGGTGGAAATGCAAAATGCTTCAGCCACTTAAAAAAAATAATTTGGCAGTTTCTAAAATCTCTAACAACTACCATAAGACTCAGCCATTGCAATTGCACCCCTAGACACTTTTCATGGAGAAATGAGGACTTAACATATAAAAACCCATACACAAATGTTTATAGCACTTTTATTTGTAGTGGCCCAAAACTGGAAACAACTTAGATGTCCTTTAAAGAACAAATGGTTAAACTGTGATACATCCATATTATATAATACTATTCAGCAATAAAAAGAAATGAACTCTTCTTACACACAACAACCTGAATGAATCTTTAGAGTGTTATGCTATATGAAAAACATCAATTATAAAAGGTTACATGCTGTGTGATTCTATTTATATAACATTGATGAGATGACAAATTATAGAAGATGAGAACAAATGATTGATCACCAGGAGTTAAAGAGGGGTGGGGCAGAAAGAAAATGGGTGTGGCTATAACATGGATCCTTGCAGTGATGGAAATGTTCTGTATGTTGATTATATTGTCAATATCCTGGTTGTGACATTATAATTTTGCAAGATGTTACTACAGGAGGAAACTGAGTAAAGAGTATAGGGGTTTTGCTGTCTTATTTCTTATACTTTCTAATGTATCTAAAATTATATCAGAATAAAATTTTTAATTAAAAATATAGGATGTCCAATTGAATCAGAATATTGCATGAAACATAGTTATAACAAAAAAAATTCTTTTTTTTTCTGATATTCAAATTTAACTAAGTGTTCTGTATTTTATCTGACATCCCTGCTGCAGAAAAAAAAAATCTGTGCAATCTTCATGTGGAATGGTGACCACGATGCATTGAGTAGAAATTTGGGCATGTTCAGGGCACAACAAACAAAATAAGGGGTAGTTAGCTGAGCTGTTTATTTTCTCCTGACTAGCCATGTTCTGAGGCTGGATTGGTGATTCAGACCATACACCTTGTCAGTGTTCTTCCTGTAACAGGTCTTTACAAAAAGGTGGAGTGTACCCCACTTTATGCAAAAGCAGCTTTTTTTTTTCAATATGTTATTTTATGTACAGACTTACTCATCTTCCTTTTCTCTTTCTCTCATATTTTCTCTTGCTCTCTTTCTAATTCTCTGAAGTCTGATTCTCTATGCTAGCAGAATGTAGAATTGAAGCAAAAACTGAGTAAAAAAATAATAATTTCTATTTTATTCTAGCTTGTGCCTTATGAATTATTTATTCCTACCATAATATTTCAAGAATTCTGTCTTCCCCCAGTTTGTAAATACCCCTTTTAGAGCTCTAGCTTGACCCCGAGCATTCTGGAGGATGAGTCATCTGACGGAACTCACTCTCTAGCTTGTTTGCACAGAGGACTCCACCTGTTCACAAATCTGTCTCTTCAGTTAGGGAATTCTGGAGATGATATACTGAAGGGTTGCTAGCCTGCTCCTTGAAAGCCCTATAGGAAACAAAGTATTATTTAGGGCATTTACATGGTGAAATGGAGCAGGCTTTTCTTACCGAAGGACTCTGATTAATGCATGTGCTGGAATGTAGAAACATCTGCAGCTGTTCACGTTGAATGTGGCTGGAGTGTTCCTACCCTCCCAGCAGCACAAGGCACAAAATGTCATGTAGACATCATCAAGAATGAGACCTTGGCTTATCGGTCATCTCTGCCTCTTCTCAGTGTGTTCTGGGTATTGTATGCATTGGCTATCTCTCCTATCAATTCAACTGGGCCTTTCTTTTGTGAAAGCAACTTTCTTTTCTCTGAGTTATTGCTTACCTAGAATTTTTATAATAAATTCGAATCAAAATGAACAATCTGCAAAGCATATAGAATGACAATGCATTGTACCTTCTCATTTTTGAGTCACACAAATAATGAAGAGTGAGTGATAACATAGTCTGCGCAGTGCTAGGGCACTCCGCATTGTTACAGAGCTGTACAAAGAAGCCCCATGGAACTTGTGAAGCAAGGGGCCTGTGAGAGCTGTGAACAGTTTGTGTTGTTTGGTACCATAGCTATTCTGGAAATTTTATAGGCAGGTGGCCGTAAGTCTTTGCATATAGTACATCTCCACAAATAAACAAAAGGAGAATGCAAACATCTTTCTTGCTTCACCTTGCTATCTGGCCACAAACAACAAATCTTCTGTTTTTACTACCTCTCAGTATAGACTTAATGGAGTACGTTTAATAAAGTTGAAAGGGTTTTACTTGGGACTAGAAATATTTTTTTAAAGATTTATTTTATTGTTTGAGAGAGAGAGAGAGAGAAAGAGAAGCAGGGAGAACCAGGAGCAGTCTTCATAGTTGTACATCATTAGTTGTGACACGGTTTCATTTCATACAGGTGGATGTGGGGCCACACAGGGCAGGAACTAAACTGGGGACCTCCCACATGGGAGGAGAGAATCTTCATCATTGAGCCATCTCAGTGGTTACCAGTTGTCCTGCAGTTCAGCAGGAGGGTTTGCACTGGCTAGAGCCGCAATTAGAAACCCGGACTGTGTGATTGCTAGGCAAGCGCTCAACTGCTGAGCTGTCTATACCATAATCCCCCTGGGGATAGAAATTCTTTTTATCAAACTAAAACCTCTTCAGTAATTTATTATCTAGCACACAGGAGAGGCATTGATGATAAAGAACTTGATGAAGGAAAAATGGGTACAATTCGGAAAGTTAGTCCACAGAGTCATTGCATTGCTTGAAATGATGATGGTGGTGCCTGATCCTGGGATTGGCATGTGGAATGGGCAAGCAATGACCGTTTGTTGAATGCAAGAACCACTTTATGATTTTCCCAACATCAAGATTACATCAAATCATAAACACTTTT
This sequence comes from Craseonycteris thonglongyai, assembly GCA_004027555.1. Taxonomy (NCBI): domain Eukaryota; kingdom Metazoa; phylum Chordata; class Mammalia; order Chiroptera; family Craseonycteridae; genus Craseonycteris; species Craseonycteris thonglongyai. The sequence continues at coordinate 10,182 of PVKE010005776.1, forward strand.
AGCTAAAAATGATGCCTTACAGCATCTGTAATTTCTGTGTTACAGACATCTACACCCCCCCCCCCGTCCCTTTCCAGTGTCTCAGCTTTTAGCCACATCTCTTCTCCACTCTTCTTATTTTCTGTTACAAAATACAGACAAGAGCGTATGTTCTAATTAGTATGGGGACCTAAGTATAGGAATCTAAGCAATGTCCACCACCTCATCATCTCACATCTGGATGACTTGGTCATTTCCTAGAAATTTTTCTGACTCAATTTCTTCTCCTTTACAAACTATTCACTTTGAAATTGAACTTCAATGCACAACTCTTTAGTTTTTGTGCAATTTTCCATCAATATCAATGACTCCTTCCTACAAGATTTCATCCAACTTCTTTTTTTTAATATATTTTTATTTATTTATTTATTTTGACAGAGGAGAGAGAGAAAGAGAGATACAGAGACAGAGAGAGAACTGAATTAGGGGAGCTCCCAGTTCAGCATATGGTTCCGCACGGGCCGGAGCCGGGACTCGATCCTCGGTCCCCGTCGCTGCAAAGTGAGCACCTAACCCACTGAGCCATCCCGGCTTCCCCATCATCCAACTCCTTTAGGATAGTCTTTATATGCCATATGCATATTTGACCCAAACTACTCTACAGTTCTAATGATACGTTTTATCTACACATTGCTTGTAATTCAGTTTTACTAATCTTTTTGTTGTGCCTAAATGTGTCTTTCCCATCTTTTTTAAAAAAGATTTCATCTTTAACTCATTTCTGTTCTCCATTAGATCTTTCTCACATCCAATCACCAGCAGTTTGTGGCCTGAAGTATTTATAGTTGCACATACTGCTTACGTGATACACTTCCCAGCTTATCTTTCACTGCCATATACCTTTAAAATTCTGAATTATGGTGCCCCGACTCAATCGAGCACCTGCCTTGCGGACTCAGCTTTATAACAATTTTTTTTTAATTCAGCCCTTAGCATATTTGTTTTCTTTTAATGGGGGTCCCAAGAAAATGCTTTTCTCCTCTTCCTATCCCCTTACATCTCATGATTTAGTAACATATATTTCCAGAAACGTTGTTCTAAATGCATGACACACTTGTGGCATGGAAATAATTTTAGCTTTGGATGTGCTGACAGGCGGTCAGCTCTCTGGACCTGCCACCTCTGTTACCAACTGTCAAGAAACCTACGTTTTGTGTCTGCCTGAGCTTTAGGAATGTGGAAGAAGTACCAGCCTAAGATGCCACGTGCCTAATCAGAGCTTAAGTGTTGCAGTGAGCAACAGGGCTCAGCAGGGGGATTCTGCTCCCAACTGAAAGCTTGACAGCAAAAAAAATCCTTTATGCCTGTGCCTGTGAAACAGACCAGTGAAGCCTTAGTTGAAGTATTTATTTTCCCCTTGGAAGCCACTGTGGTTAGATTGAATAATGTAGGAGTGTCTCAGCGGTCCCCATACTATTAGGAAAGTATGCTATTGTCTGTATTTTGTAACAGAAAAATAAGGAGAGTGGAGAAAAGACAGGGCTAAAAACTGTGTTATTATTATTATTTTACTTTTGGTTAGTATAGTTTTAGACTTTTACATGAATTACATAATTTTTATTATGGTGCTGATAAATTCAGTAGACCAATATATGGTGTAGAACGTGTTTATGCAGAGCTATATGCTAGACAGTGGGGAGGTGGGACATTAAGAGAAAAAAAGTATTTGCTATACTAAAAAGCTGTTAATACAAATACAGAAATATGGAACAGAATTTACAGAGAATGGGATTCAAAGCTTTGAGATCTATGCTCTAGATTAGAATCCAGTGTCTAAATCGTGTTCTGATTTGAACTTACTGGAGGGCCTTGGGAAATTTATTGGCCCTGACTGAACCTCAGTTTTGTCAGTTATAAAACAGATATAATATTGGTCTTCTTAACAAACACACACACACACACACACACACACATATATATATATATATATACACACACATACACACACACACACACATATACACACACACACACGCATATACATATATATATATATATACACACATATATATATATATAATAGAATTGTTTGTGAACTATTAAATATAATTGGAAAATAGGATGTATTTGCTGCTATTATAGTAAGTATTGAGGACCTAAACTAGGGATTATCCAAGCTGAGAAGTGTTAGTAAGTACTGTACAGGCTTTTTAGATGCAATAATGTTAAGGAAGAATATTTGAAGACACAAGTGGCTAGTAGAAAATGAAAAATATTGTAAACTGTAATGTACATCAGAAATATCCCAAAAAGATATAACCAAGCTTATGGTGATGAATCTTAGGTATCAGAAGAAATTAACCCATATCTTTATTTGGGCTCAGTTTAGTGCTGTGGGCTAAGGATATGCTGATGATGAACGAAGCATAATTTGGCCTCAAGGAGTTTACAAAGAGAAGGAGATTATTACACTAAATGAGACAGTTGATCTAAGTTTGACTAGAAAACTTGAGGGTGTGCACATTTTAACTTCTCATTTCTTCCTACCTCTAATCAGACATCTTATTTCCCTTTTAACTTCACTTAGCATTTTCTTGAATTCCAGCTATATATTTTTTCAGTATCCTTTCTTTCATTTTTAACCATGAGTCTCTGCAGCAAAGATTATCTGGTCAATGTGAATTATTCTGAACAATAATTGAACAGAATAGGAAGCTTATTTCAGAACCTGAAAATCTGAAACCTAGTTTTCAGCTTTATAAAATATGCTAACAAATATTGTCGCCAAACATTTAATCTTGGGAGAGAATAACTTCCAACATTATGGGATGAACAGGGAAAGATAATGATCTGAAATATTAATAAATGTGCCCCTGAGGTGAGGGAGGGTCTGCTAAAATAGGCCATTCTTAATCAGCATCTGCAAGGTCTGTTAGAGGACATGGGCCTGTTCCAATAGGTCAGCAGACACCCTAACGGACAACCTTGCAGATCTCTCTCAGCAGGCTGGTACAGTGGGGATAGCCTGTGCCTATCATTAGGAAATTCCATCAGGCAAGACAGGGTCCAAAAGCTAGAAGGACCCAGGTGCCAGGCAGATGATCTGGCCCCAGACCAGGGCATAGGTGTAGTGAACCATTTGTCACTCAGGTTCAAGTCTCACTCTGTACTTTTTTAAAACTAATGTCTCTGTCTTCCACACTGTTGCTCACCTCCTACTGCTGCCCTGCCCAAATCATTTTTCAGAAAGCCTCTCAGAGCGTTGGCCAGGCTATGCCAATTCTGTGTTAATTCTCTGATTTTTAATTGCTGTGTTCTTGTTATGTGCAATGTCTCTACTGTGGCCTCATAGCATGTTGTAAACATAACCCTTTTTATTGGTTTTTTCATTAGGCTGTGTCTCCCTCCTCTGGATATTAGGACCCAGATCAGTGTCTAACACACAGTGCCACTAAATGTTTAAAGAATAAGATGCAATGTTTAAAGAATAACTTGGACAAATGGGTGGCTGTTGATGGGCAGAGGCTACTCTAACTTAGAAGAACTGGAAAGTAAAGTTAGGCATAAGGACAAAATTAGAATTAGGGGGGAAACCGCGAAGGGTCAGCAGGTTAAGCGCTCACTTTGTAGCCCCAGGGACCGAGGATTGAATCCCGGCCCTGGCCCTTGCAGACCCAGATGCTGAACTGGGATGTTCTTCCTGTGAAGAAGACCCCCAGTTTGTTAATCCCCCCCCATTTGGCCCCTGGCTTGAGGGGGCATGCCTTCCATGCGGGAAGCCCCCAACCCAGTTCCCGCCCTGTGTGGCCCCTGCCCATTTGGGTGTAATTAAACCATGTTGTAAACTGATGACTTACAACTATGAAGACTGCTCTGGGCCCTCCCTCTTCTCTGCTCTGTATCTCTCTGTCTCTGTCAAAAACAATAAAGTAACTCTTTAAAAAATTTAGAATTAGGATATAAGATTAAGCTCAATAATCATCATGAATGGTACTATGATAATTTTCAAAATGTTGTGCAATAAACAACATTAAGGCTCAATAAATTTACTGTGCCTAGATCAGTATTGGCCCAAAGGAACAGCTGAGAAAGTTAAGTGAGTTTGCAATGTTTCTGAGCTGGTAGGTAGTGGGGAAGTCTTTAAATACAAGTTAATCTGACTCTACATATTCATGCTTGCCATTTACTAAACCTTGTAATTCCCCAGGACAGTGAAAATATAGCACATCCACAATTATTAAGATCAAAAACCTCAAGTTATACAGCCTTATAATTGATGATGACAAGAAATCATTGTTTTAAGGAATATTGCTTTTTGAAAATATTAAATAAGCATATTTTAAAAACTCAAGCAACCAAAATGTCCTTCTGTAGATGAATGATTAAATAAATTGTGTCACATCTAGACAATGGAATTTTATTTAGTGGGGCAATGGGGATGGGAGATTTGTTGAAATAAATGTAATAGGAGTTATAGGAGCCAAGTTTTTTTTTTTTACCATAGAAATTATAATTATGGGAATGGAGAAAACTTGAATGAGCTCTACTTATTAAACTTGGAGGTATCAGTGTAAATTAATGGGAAAATATATATATATGATACATAGATATGTGTGTGTATAACTGTGAATTCCCTAGCTATATCCACTGCAAAGGCCTAAGAAAAGCAGTAATTTAATACAATTGAGAATAGCCAGAGCCAGTAACTGGGCTTCTAAGTACAAGAACCTCCAACTAAATAACCAGGGATCTTTGTAGAAAAAGCTGGTTCTAAAACTTGTGCAATAAGTGTAAAAGGAGCTGACGACATCTCTGCTACTAAGTGAATGATGGGGCTATCAGAGAATGATGGGGTTCATCAAACGCATATGGAAACCAGCTTCATTGAGCAGCCACTGAGCAATATTGGGCAATTTGAGTATCAATATAAGTGATAGTTAAAGGATTAAATGTCTTCAATAGGTAGCCACAACTTTATGGCAATATAAAATAGTTAATTAATAGAAAGTTTGCTATTGGATGGGATTGTCACATAGTTTCAAATAACCTCTCCTCAAAAATACTACTTATTTACAAAGGGAAAGTATTATCTTCATAGTCAAGAAGCTTGGCATGCACTCTAATTAAGGGGTCAATGTGAATATAAGCATTAATGGCAAAACTGCAGTGATGAGCTACCTGATGGGATGCAGTGAGAACACAGCACTGCTTGGTGATAGGCCAGTCAGTGATGCATAACTTGATGCCATCAAGAGAAAGCTTCAGATGCACTTGGATTGAGGAATATTCTACAAAATATCTACCCCCTAGTCATCACTAGTGTTGGGTTCATGAATGTCACAGTTAGAGTAAGAAACTGTTTCAGATACAAATAGACTATAGAGATGTGCAAATTAATACAATGTATGGTTCTGAACTGACCTTTTGCTTTACAGTACATTATTAGGACAATTAAGTCTCATATGAGGTAGTACATTGCATCAATGTTAATTCTCTGATTTTCATTGCTTTTTTTTTATGTGGTATTTCTTTGTAGTAGGAAATAAATATTAACATTTGCAGCTAATGTAGCATCTGTTTGGCAACTCATTTTGAAATGGTTCAGGAAATAAGTTCTTTCTACTTTACTTTCACATTTCTGTAATTTTAAAAGTAACTATTTAAAAAAATATATGTAAAAGCAATTTTCTTTCATTGTTCAAACCCAGACATATTTAGAACCTCAGCAGCTATGAGAAGTTCATGAGCTGGCTCTGGTCTATATTTGTGAAAGTTTTATATTTTAATCTGGAACTTCACATTAATACCTGATATTTTAGGATCTTGGAAGAAATTACATTCTACAATGCTTTTACACTGTAATCATGAATCCAAAACTTAATAAATCCAGGTAGAAATGAAAATCATTACGCATTTTAAAAGGTTGCTTTAGGCTCAGTCAGTGACTTGCTGGGCTTGTGCCTGGCAACTGCGAGTTCAATTATGAATTAATAGAACAAAATGAAGACTGTGTAAAAACTATTGGACAATAGCACCAACTGACTATGTTGAACTGACAAAACGATCTCAGAATTTTATGGTCATTTCAACTCTCTGCTAGCAGAGACCCTTCAGTGTATAGATTTGTTTAACTCTTAGTCATTCAATTTTTCTGTACCTTTTCAGATATATATGATAATAAAAACTGAAATGAAACACTATTTCTAGAAAAATTGAATTTTGTTTTTTCTAACAGTAGGTATATTTCTGCCATTTTAGTAGTAAGACCGAAGAAAAACTATTCCACGTGCTTTTGTGTACTTTTGTGTTTCAGAACCTCAAGTTGTGTGTTCATATAATGATAGCATGTTTAGTATAACAGGGCATATCTTTGGTGCTTTTCTCTTAAGGATGTGTTCATTATTTTTTATACTAAAATATGAATGTGATGAAATTAAAAATACTTTTCCAACTGACTCTTGCTACTTAGTACTAAAAATTTTAGGTCTTAGAATAAAACTGTCAATTTTCTCAAATCAATGACCATAGTTTCTACCCCCTAAAAAGTAGAAGGGCAATGATGAAATTAAATAGGTAAGAAAGAAGTACTAAGGAGTGACATTTTCTAAAAGATAGCACAAAATTTATAAATATCACAAATTCATAAATATCAAATGAGTGTGAATAACTGAATTCTAGCCATTTTCATCAAATTCTCAAAAACTAGAATTAAATTTGATTGTCTGTTAATGCCAGAAAATCTTTATATCTACATGCAACTTTTCCCATGACTCTAAGTCCCACGTGCCCAATTAACTGCTGAGCACTTCTATTCAGATGATGCACAGAAAACACAAAGTTGTCATAGCTAGGGGGATGTGAGTTAAAATCAAAATGAGATAACACTACACACCCACTGAATGATTAAAATTAAAGCAACAATAAAACCAACAACAGAATATACCAAATATTGTCATTGGCAACTATGTGGAGTTACTGTAACTTTTAAACACTGCTGGCAGGAATGTTAAATGGTATAACACTTGCCCTAAAAGAAGAGAAAGCATAAATCCACACAGATTTCTATGCACACATCCATAGCTGCCATATTTGTTAATAGCCTAAATTGGAGACAAATGTCCATCAGCAGGTGAATAGATAAACAATTTATGCCATACACATGCAGTAGAATGTTACTCAACAACAAAAAGTTTTCAGCTATTGATGGAGACAGCAACATGGCTGAATCTCAAAATAATTATGATAACTAAAAGAAATTAGGCAGTTATATACATATTTTATGATTCCATTTATATCAAATTGTAGAAGATGCAAAATATGTCATGGAGAGAAGGGCAAGAGTGGGGAGGAATAGGAAGGAACAATTACAAAGGGGAAAATGGAAACTTTTGGGGAGATGGATATATTCATTCTCTTGATTGCGGTGATAGTCTCACAGGTGTACACAACATGTCAAAACTCAGCAGATTGTACATTCTGAAATGTATGTGCAGTTTATTTGGATCAATAAAATAAAACAAATACTGGTATACAAGGCTGTAAAAATAAAAGTGAACGTAACTAAACCTCAGTTTCTTTCCTCCATATTTTATAAGGTGGTGTCCTGGTCTACTTATAGGGTCATATTAGGGAAGCCCATAACCCTTTCTCACAGATAAGTATGGGTGGGGTTTGGAGGTGGAATTCTAAGATATATTAACCTTGACTTGACTCATGGTTGTAGTTGCCATGCTTCAATGATAAACTTTATCAGCATATATCATGAAGAACATCACTGAGCCTTCCCTAGGGTCTTTAGCTAATATACTTGACATTAAATATCACATATAGAAATCTGTCACTTATTCAGAGGTCCCTATAGACAGGGAAGCAGATGTTGATCTCAATCACCATAATACAGACAGAGGATCTTAAAAAATAGGAAGTCACTTATTGAACCAAACTCAAATACTAAGGATTTGCTGTAGTGAAAGACATTTTAGCAAGTTCTTACCATACCAAGCTCTGCCACCTCCCACAGCAGAGAGGTGATTTCTAATAAGTTTAAGACAATTACTCGTGAGATGGAGTCATTCTTCCTTAATAGAGACTTAATTCTTTCTCTGCCTCTGTCTTTTCCTCTGTCTCTCTATTTCTCTTTATTTTTTGATATAAAATGCAACATTTGACTGATGATTTAGGGTCTCCTTGGGGTCTTGCTACTTTTTTTTTTTTTTCTTGGTCATAGGGATTTGGGTTAGTATGTCCATTAGAACTGAGATCACTGATTAGGATGAGTAATGAATCCTCCAAATAAGAGGGGTTTAAACAAGATAAATGTTTACTTTTTCTCTCATAAAATTCAAGAAGTATGAAGTGAAACATTGGCATGGTGTCATTGTTCAACAACATCCTCAGGGGTCAGGCTCTTTCAGTTTGCTGTTGGACATCCCTGTGGTATGGCCTTGTGGTCCAAGATGGCAGCTTGATCTCCCAAAGCCATGCCCTCATTTCATTTAGTGGCATGGAGGCAGAGATCAGAGAAGGAGCAATCTGCTTATGTCCCCTAAGTACATGCTTGCACATAGCTTTAAGGGTGCAAGGTGCAGTCTTTATTTGGGTGCCCTGAATACAAAAACAGGGCCTGTAGAACTATTGGAGAAGTGGAGGGTAAGGTTTGGAAACAATGAACAAAGTTAGTGGGTAAAGGCAATAGAAGTTTAGTCTTCTTGACTGGTGTACTTGAGTGTGCTGATCTCAAACTAAGTTTCCTTCAATTTTGGGGGAGTGTGAGAAACGTAGTGATGTGGAAAAGATTCATCTTTTTTTTTAATTGTTAAATTTATTAGGGTTGAGATTGATTGATAAAAATTACATAGGTTCCAGGTATACAGTTCTACATTACATTATCTGTGCATTGCATTATGTGCTCACCAACCATCTTATTCCTTAAATCCAAACTTTAGCTTCCAAACCAGCCATATTTCCTAGAGACCAGTGCTCAGAATGATACTCTGATTCTTTTTTTGTTTTTCTATTGCCCTTGTGTGTTTGTTCGGTCAGCTGCTGCCTTAAGACTCTCATCTGGAAGATTGGTGATTGAAATAGCAGAATACAGGCATGTCTTGGTCCCAAATAGTATCATCTGAACAATTATAAAACCTCCACTCTAATTCCTAGTCTGAGCTATGCATTTGGAGGTTCACCGGATCACTAAATCAGTGTTCAATGTTTTGGCTTTTAAGTTTTCATTTTGATATATAAGCATAAGACTTCTATGTATTCAACACCAAACAACTGATAAAATTATAAAAGAATGACTCATTGGCAACACATTATTATTATAGATTTAATTTTTTTACAGAAGGCTGCCCAGTCTCATTGAGAAAAAAATAATGCTTCTTGTATACACAAATAATTGAATATACAGGTTCAAAGAGAGGCTTGCCAAAGGAGCAGACATCTTTAAATCATATAAACAAATATAAACAAATGTAACTATATGCTGAGACATCTGGAAGGAAACAGCATGAGAGTCCCTTTGCCCAGAAATCTTGTACGAAATTTGGACACGTGGAACTGAAGTCTCACAACTGTCTTCATGCTTGAAATAGGTCATGTTCTGATATCTTTCCCGTATAGTCTAGCACAGATTGAGAATTGTGGAAACCCAGAATATCGTAACAGGCATTGCATTGCCCAAACTAATATATTATATTATTGGCAGAAAAATCTATGAAATATTTTGTTGTTTATTTCAATCTAGTTAAATTTATGTCATAAATTGTACTTATCCTCTCCCAATTCTCACCAAGATTGCTTTATTTGGGAAAACTATCAATATTTTAGACTCATAGCATTTAGCATCAGATGAAACCTTAGAGGCTGCCAAACTCCAGTTATTCATTTTATCATTTGCCTTGCATTTTGTATGTGGAATTAACTTGCAGGTTAGTCCTGTGCTGATCTCAAGATAGCAAGTTCCTAAAGGCCAGAGCTTGAAATTTCAGGGTGCTCCATATTATTTATCATATAGAAATTTGGAAGAATGATACATGCTGAAGATTGTAGAGAGGGCTCAGGTTTTGTTTGGTTGTAACTGCTTGGCTTTCTGTTTTCTACATCCTTGAGATTTTGATGGACTTTTAATCCCCCAGTTTAATTTCCAAAATACTGTGTCCAGGATTGAGCACAATATCCTGGCCATGGTTAGATTTAAAAGGAAAAGATTGGTCTTGTGCTCGCCTCCTATCTAAGACAATATGAAGCCTCCTCTTTATCCTCTGCCGCAGCATCGTTATATTGCATGAGCAATCTTCAATCGTCTCCAATAAATGAACAACTCTGCAAAGACTCAAGTCAACTTGAAAAAGATCTTTTTCAGGTAGTGTGATTGCTAATGTCCAGAGTGACAGTGGTTAGAGCATTTGAAAGTGGATATTTAATCTAAAGAGCTTGGGGGATGTCATAGAGGTTGGGGGGGAACATGTTTTCTAGCTGATCTGTTTTGCATGTTTCATGGATTTGTTTCAGCCGGAAAAGAGGGGCTTGTCAACTTTGATCAAAAATTTAACACTGTAACACAAAGCCTCTCAAAGTCGTTCTCATGATTTGCCTAGCCCAGACTTGTTTATGAAATGATGTGATCGGCTTTTATAACTTTGTCCTCGCAGATATCAGCATAAACTGTTTAGGGCCAAAGCCTCCAAAGGTACATCTCCCAATTTCAAACCAGAGAGTGGCCAACAAGACTGAATTTGTGTAAATCTGTCTAGAAACTAAGTGTATTTTCCTTTGTCTCCCCTTCCCAGGGTAGGAGTTTAGTGTCGCTGAGTTTTTAACATAACTCTGTTCTCTTGATTTAACAACAACAAAGACAAACAAACAAAACAAAAAAGCCTACCTCTTTCACATTTCAACAGGTTCTTCTGCGGCCTAGTATGGGAGGTTTATTGAGAAAGCCTGTGTTAATTTTCTGTCCCTTTCCTGATATTTTAGTTTTAATTTTAGATGCTATTCTTTTTCTACTTTTGCTTCCCACACTTTATCTTTTTTTATTTTCATTTTTTGGTCCGTAGTCTCTATTTCATTCTTTCTAAAGGACACTGCACACATTATAGGAGCAAATGCACCAGTTTTAATTCCAGGTGCATGCATCCACCCGTTTTCAGATTAAAGATGTCCCCTGGATCTCAGTGGCATTACGCTGTGTACATTCCCCCAAGCCACCATTGGTGGGAGATTTACTCTACTGCTTCCTGACTTGGGACCAGGGACAGCTGCCAGCCTCTGTAAATCTGTTGGTTAAATGATATCAGAGTTGGACTGACTTCAGGGCTTGACAACTTTCTCACCTATGACCAAATATAATTATTTAGGATACTAAAAAGAATTTCCGTGGGACCCTGACAAAGATAATTTGAAAAATAAAATTTGTTGATAGTTTTCTCCTTTGTCCTTATACTTATTTGCAACCACTAACGGTTGTGAATGAGTCAGATGGGCTTATTGTCTTTTTTTTTTTTTTTTTTTTTTATAAGCATCTCCTGAGGTCTTTCACTTTCTCATACTTTTCCTGCCTTCTCCACTCTTCATTCATACTTACTGTACTTTCCTAGGGAACGTTGCTTGTCCTTTTCTGTAAGCATCATGCTGGAGTGGAAAGCATTTCTAAGAGTTTCAGAGGGGATGCATTTTGAAAGATTTTCTATCAACCCCTAATATCAGAGGTTCTATTATTTCCATGGATGCATGTCTACTCTCATCTCAACAGTGTATTGGTTTCGGTTAAGAATTACTGCTACTTTTGAAAACCACAAAATACTAACATATTAGGATGTATTAGAAAGCCTACATCTTTTGATCTTTTTGTCCTCAAGAAGCTTATATTTAGATACTGTTGCTATAATGAAGTAAAAAGTGGGTTTAAATTTTATAATTTACAATCCCTCAATTATTTTTGATTGAGTTATGAATCAGAGCCTTTGTTATAAATGAGCCCTTTTCATTAATGTAGAAATTTAGAAAGATTTTAGGAGGCTGAGAAATAAAAATTTCCTCATCTCCATGTAAGCAGACATTAACGGCGACTCAGGTTTAAGTTGATTCTGATTAGGGAGGGATTTCTGAGGAATAACTATTTCTGTACTTATTTGTATATTCTTGTTCAGTCCTGATCTAAAAGGTGACCATTCAGACTGAATTCCTGGAAGAAAAGGATTGTCACATTGTGAAGGCCTTAGAGTTAACTTAATTTCACAAGTGATGAGGCTGAGTCCCCAAAGACCTGCCCCAGGCCACAGAACACTGTAACTAGGTGTCCTTCCCCAGATTCCTGGGCGTCCATTCTGTACCACTGCCTTCCTGCCCCTGGACAACGTGGCATGGGGAAGGAAGAGGAGTACCACTTTCACTGTGGCTCCAGATAAAGCCCTGCTTCTAAAGGCGACTCTCCTTTTGTAGAGAAAGGTGGAGCAAGTAAGCAAAGAGTTATCTCAGTATTTCAGAAGCTTACCAAAAGTTTGGGGTCAAGTAGAGTTATAAAAACGGATTAACATTTGGGCACTTTCTTATGCAAACCTTCCCTGTGTTTGCAGCCCTCGCCTGCTGACAGCGGCAGAAAGATGGGCTTTGCTTTGTGGTGGTGGTGTTCAGCCAGCAAAAGGTCTTATGCCTCAAAAGTGCACAGACGCGATCTGCGCTTGGCATTTTTCACTGCCAGCAAAACCAGCAAAACAGCAAATCGTGCTCGGGAGATGTCACTTGAAAGAGAAAAGGCACAATGGGTTTCATTTTTTTTCATCAAAATTTCCTTGGAAATGAAAGATGAGTTTTCGAAGGCAGAGACTCCGTTTGTTTTGTGGAGCTGGGAGGCTGCTTTGTGTCAAGTTACACAAAGCATAGGGCTGGGTACTTCTTGAACATGGGGCCATTTCTTTTTAAGGTCCTTTGCTCTTCTGTCATCTCTCCCCAGCCCTCACCTACCCTGTTCCACTCTGAACAGATGCAGAACAGAGAGAGGGGCCGGTGAATGAGGGCTAGCAGGCAGCATGCGGAATGCAGCTCCTGGGAGTCAGGCGGGGAGCAGGCAGGGTCTGAGGCAGTGACCACCCAAGTGTTCTCACACACACCTGTGGTCAGTGCAGGCAGGTGGGGGTTAGGAAGCAGCAGTGGTACCCCAGCACACCCCTGGAGATGAGGCTGTTGGCGGCTCCCACTTACCTGCTTGACACCAGAGAACAGGCAGGGATGAATGAACGCCAGGTCCAAGGAGGGCTGGGCCTGTGTATGGGCCAAAACTGAATGATACAGGGATGATTCAAATGCGTTTTATATCAGTGTGACTTTTCACCTAGAACACAAGGTGCTCTCTTCATGTAATTGTTTTCGTACATTTAAATGTCACTTAATGCCTATGAAAATGACTTTGCTAAAGGGTTTTAAAAGATTTTATTCAGCCGCTTGTACATAGTGTGTTATGGTATGTAATGAGATGGACAGTTGTTTATAATCACTTTATAGGCACAATTGAATAGAAACAAACAAAAACATGATTAAAATATGCATGCTGAAGCAATTTTTATATAAAAGTACCATTTATTTTGGATTACCTCACAATCATAATATCTGGGTAATTAGAGGGATTTATTTTAAAATGAGAATACAATACCAAGGGAGACACAGCCAAGGCAAATTAAAATAAATAACAGTTAATTGATAGAAACTTGTAGGCCATGAACTAGAAGCATTAACATCATTTGGGAATTTGTTAGAATCTTTGGCCACACCCCAGGCTCTCTGAATAGGAATCTGCATTTTAACAAGACCCCAGATGATTCATATGCACATTAGATCTTGAGAAGCATTTGTTTAAATAGCCAAATGAATCAAAGAAATGCTAAAATGATAAAGTTACTTAATCTTTTTAATGAAAGAATTTTATCAAGATGCCATTCTAGCTGGATTATGCCCCTGAGGTCAGTGAGTTGTGCACAGATACAGTGTAAATAAAGGACAGGCAATCCTGCTGGGAGCTGGTGTAGTGATGACTTAGGAGAGGAATTGTCTGGAAGGCTGTTCATATTATTGTGATAAACAATCACAGTATCGAATAAACGGATTGTAGCCAGGTGGCTAGTAGTTCTAAACAAATTACAGGCTAAAATGGAGCAGCTCAAAACTGCAGTGGGTTCAGTTGTTGAAGAGTTGATAATTCAGGGCAATTGTAGAATTAATGTGAGGTTTAGGGTGGATGAAGTCAGTCTAACTCACTCTCCATATTTTTAAAACCCACACACATGGAGAGGTCTTCACTGGGAAAGAGTGGGTCCAGAACATGACCAAAATCTTTATGCAATTGTTTAATACCCAACTAGCAAACCTATTGTGCATGTTTATGGGATAACAATAAACAATGTCTGTATTCAGGTAAAAAAATAATATTGTTCAGTTTTGAGATTCAAAGCCCTTGGGTCTGAAGTCTATGTATAAAGTTCGTGGTAGACAGTTAGCATGGATGCCAAATTGCTTATTCCAGAATGAGAATTTTGAGGTAGTATTTATTACATAGAAGTTTACATAGTAAAGCCTGAGTAGATCTCAGCGTTTATACCAAAACAAAACAAAACAAAGCAAAACAAAACAGAAGGTCAAGGTTGTAGGGAACAAAAGAGTAGAGGGGAGTTAAGAACACTTCCTGGAATAGGGCAGTAGAAGTTGATGAGGCTGAGAGTGAACTGGAAGAGGAGAGGAAGAATTTATAGAACCATGGGATTAACACTCATTACAATGAGCTCCCCTCTTCTTTCTGAGATTGTCATGGAGACAGCCTTGGGAAGAGCCGTATGTTAAAAATGTGATAGCCAAACATATTGCAAAGGTATCTGGGTTGTTCGGGGGGTGTGTGGGGGTGGGGGGGTGGGGGGGGGGAGGCAAGGGAAGAAAATGGAAGGGTATTGATATAGATATATGGTTCCCAAAGCTGAGTCATCTTTGGCAGTAGAGAGCATGGAGAATATGTAAGAAGCCCATAAGCCCACCATGAGAGCTGAAGGGAGCTGAGAACTGGGTCTCTACTGTGGTATATGGTGGGGAGGCTTCTTAGAAGGGAATGAGGAAGGATATCAGGCTTCAAAAGGTGATCAACAAGAGAAAATCTTTACAGATAAGTCAGCTGCCCCAAGCTTCACCCTTAAGAAATTCAAAGGTACCGCCTATGCTAAAAGACCAGGGCATGCTCCTGGAGGCTGTATCAGCAGTACCAATTAGAGCAGCAGCTAATGGAGGGGGATGGCTTCTTAGAATGTCTTCCCCACTGGAAGAAAGTTAACTTGAGCTGGAAAATGAAAATTTTCATAATTTGCATGGATGAAACCCAGAAGCAGTTATTTTTTATTGTAGAGACATAAAATTTAGATTTTGTAGCAGTGACCTTTGTTAGTATAAACACTGCGCCTTATACAAGTGTATGTTGGGGATACAAAATTTATTAAGACCCTGTTTTAGTCTGGGTTCTCTCGAAAATAGAACCGATACAGTGAGAGGTTGAGATTGATCTGTTATAGAAATTGTCTCACAAAGTTATTTTATGAAGGCCAAGCAGTCCCCCAATCTGGCCTCTGCAATCTGGAGAACCAGAAGCTCCAGTGCTATAATTCATTCAGTCCAAAGATATGAGAACCAAGAGTTCCATTGTCAGCAGAGGAACAAATAGACAGCCCAGGGCAAGAAGAGAGAATTTGCCCTTTCTGTGTGTTTTTGTCCCATTTGGGACAGTGCCTGCCCACAATCATAAGGGCAGATGTCTTTACTCAGTCTGCTGAATCAAATGCTAATCTCTTCCAGAAATACCCTTATTTTTTATTTTATTTATTTTATTTATTAAAAAAAAAATTTTTTTTTGACAGAGAAAGAGAGAGAGAGAGACAGAGAGAGAGAGAGAGAGAGAGATACAGAGACAGAGAGAGAGAGAGAACTGAACTGGGGGAGCTCCCAGTTCAGCACATGGTTCCGCACGGGCCGGGGCCGGGATTTGATCCTCGGTCCCTGGCGCTGCAAAGTGAGTGCTTAACCCACTGAGCCATCCCGGCTTCCCTAGAATTACCCTTAAAGACATAACCAGAGATAATGCTTTTTCAGCTATCTGGACATCTAAGCCCATTTAAGATGATAGATAAAATTCATCATCATAAACCCTTTGAATGTCACCGAATCTTTTGACTTTCAAAGCTGTGTTCATGGGCATCTGGAGTGCCATGGGATGACCACTGTGAACAGAAGAGTAAGCCAGATGGGAGGGATCTGCCTAAGATTCTTCCAGATCTTCCAATAAATCCACCCTCTATTGCTGGAAAACCTCTGATCTCTAGCTATCAACTTGTTTGAGGGATAGGAGTTTGTGGCTCATGCCCAGCAGCTTGTTATTGTCAGAAGTATATCAGAGAGCTATTGCTTCTTTCAGCCTGTGCTGTCTTAACTTGTCTGATCTGTCTCCTGGAGTTGGGACCCACAGGACATGCCCAGAAAGCATTGCTGATGAGAACTATTATTGAGAGTCTTACATCCTCATGTAGACAACTCCAAATGTTTCCGTCAGTATTTTTTATTTTGACCTGGCCTTCTGACCTGTGCCATCACCATACTAGGATCTAAATTCTAGTTCTCTGAAGGCTTATAAGTCAATTTGGAACTGTACAGGGTCTCCACCCCCCTGCCCCCTGCCAATAAAAAAGGACCCAATGACAAATCAAAAATAGATCCCAGTGCTTTTGAAGGGAATGAATGTGTCCAAAGAATTTAAATTTATTTTATTTTATTGGCTATGATGACTCGTCCTTTGCTCTGTAAGACATTAGGTCTCTCTGGGATCTGCAAAGACAATTGGTCTGGATTGTGTGGTGACTAGAATGACTTGGAGGTTAAAGTACAAATTGTAAAGGAATAGAAGCGGAATGTGCATGGATTGAGTAAAAGAAAGAGCAAGATGAAGTTGAAAGTCATGGGAATTAATTTCACAGGAAGGTTGTTATTGCCCCCTTTAGCAGCTAAAATTCACATACAGGCACATCTTAAGTAATGTGTCGAGCTGTCCGAAAGATAATTTGAATCCTGTCAAGGCAAACAAGAATATGCTCACAAATTCAAGAGCAATATATGTGCAATTTGCACAACATCAATTTCTTTGGTTGTTTTTGGATGGAGCCATCACCATCAATTAAGTTAGTGACTCTTTGATTCAAATTACTTTTTGACATGTAGTCAAGTAAATGGCTCACACAAGCATTATTTTCTGCAGGGTTCCCTAGGCAGCCATATAGTAAATGTAAACAGGTAGGGAAACAGAACAGCACGGCTGTGGAAGCAGCCTCCCCGCTCCGCCCCCACCGCAGTAGAGAGAATAATAACATGAAGAAATATGGAGACATTATTAGATGGCCTAGAATAAGGCTTCTGAAAGGAGAGACTTGCATATTTATTACATCTTGAAACTGATTCAGTATTTCTCCACTTGCGGTTGTCTTTTAACCTCACATTGGTCTGTAATAATCAGATGTCAGAGGTTATCGAGGGCAAGGCTTCCTCTTGGGCCACAGGACAGCATGCCCTAGTATGGACATGAATTTGGTAGGAATGGTGATAGAGAAAAGTGATAATGTTTACAGTGTCACTGAAACAGCTTCAGGGAGTCAACACATTGTTAGCTGCATGAAAGTTAGCATTCTGTAAGAGGACAAAGCTTTCTAATTGTCAGTAAAGAAATGCACAAAATGGAGGATTGGCCTCTAGCATGATTTTCTTGATCACACTCAGGATTCACATCACAATCAAGGCAAATGTTATTCATTTTCACCGTCGGTCCCATTAAGGATTCCAAAATATTGACCAAATGCTCAGATATTAGGAATTACTCAGTTCCATAATTCAGCTGCCTCCACATTGAGATTAAGGATAAAGACTCCATATCTTTTGTTCATAGAACTATTTCCAGAACCTCTAACATATCTAACATTTGGTAGGAGAAGGAGTATACAACAAAGCAGGACTCTGTTGGATGTATGTATGAAGGAATCAAAGAATTAATTAATTTGACATCTGCTGATCAGCACAAAGAAAAGTTCTAGTCATGGCTTTGTGCTAACCAGCTATATGACCTTCAGAATCATACAGCTCCTGTGGGTCTCAGGGGTGCCTTTCTCTAAAATGGGACGATAACACAAACCTTGACCATGTTGGGCCACTGAGAGATAACATGATAGAATCCATGTGAAAATAGCTTGACAATCTGGGAACAAGAAACAAATTTAATTGCTGTTTTTGTTTTATCATCACTTTCTACAGACATTGGTTCTTAAATATGAACATGTCTGAAGGGAGGAAGCAGCACAAATCCCTAGCTGCCTACACTACAGTCCAATTTGATATTTCTTATGCTCAAGATAAAATGTTTCATGCTAAGATATACAATTCCAATACCTTTGTGTTTACTGGTTTATAAAATTCAGGAGCATAAAATTTCAAGTTTCTTTGGGTTTTTGCCAAGAATAGACTATAGATGGAAAGCTGAATATTAAGCCTGTTATGCCAAACTTAAATTTGGCCATAAATTGTTGGATAGTTTCAGTTCAAAGAAACATGGCAGTATTATCTTTAAAGCCCATTACAACTGAAAACCAGAAACCAGGGCAGGAAAAATTAACAGGGAGGAGAGAAAGTATTTTCAAAGGAAATAAGGACAAGGCAGGTTCCATTTTCAGCTCAGTCTGAATGCTCATTTACGTTGTCTCATCTTTCCTCTTATACTAAAATAACTTTTATTCATTCACTCATTAAATAAGCATTTACACAATGCCCTGTAGGCTCAAGGCCTGTGGAGGTCATAATTAAAAAGGCATACTTATTGCTCTGAATCAGTTAGGGTTCTTTGGTTGCAAACAGAGAGAAAAAGAAAGAAAACAACTTAGCTAACTTAACACAAAAAAGAACTTGCTGTTAGGCTATAAACAAGCTCTGAAATTTGCTAAAAAGGTTTGGAGAACTTTAAGATTTTAGGGAAAGTACAGAACGTGCTTAGTATTATAGAAATTGTCTACTTGCACCCAGATTCTGCTATTGAGATCAACATGTCAAGACAATGGCCTCCTTTTTTTTTTAAGATTTTTGTTTTTACGAGGTGGTAATATACAAGGGGGTAGGGGAGAATAGGGGAAGGTCCAGTATGTTCTCCATAATTGTACATCATTAGTTGTGACATGCTTTCATTTCAAACAGGTAGATATGGGGCCATGTGAGGCAAGAATCAAACTGGGAGCCTTCCAATTGGTAGATGAGAACTTTCACTACCAAGCCATCCCTGTAGTTACCAGTTGCACTGCAGTTCAGCATATGGGTTGCACAGACCGGGGCCAGGAAGTAAACCCCAGACCTCATGGTTGCAAAGCAAAGGCTCAATCACTGAGTTATCTCAGCATCCCAAATGGCCTCCATTTTTGTGGCACAATATTTAAGATCTATGATCATGAAAAAGACTGAAAGTTTCAACAAAGCTTGATTGAACCTGGGCAGTGAGTGGAGGGGTCTGTAAATTGGACCAGAAAAGTAGCCTTTGGATGAACAAGATGAGCTGAGCATATTCTTGCAAAAGAGAATGGTCATTTCCTAAGGAGACTAATGTGCTATCAGGATAGGGGATGTACCCAAGGAGTGAACACACTTCTCAGCCTCACAGATCCCGTGCCTCCTTAAGCAGATGACTCTAACAACACAGGCAAAGGCATGTATGTAAAGTAGACTAAAATCATCGAAGTTTAGGGAGAGCAGAATGGGATGCTAGAGTTTAGAGAGGAGAGCAATTAAGGAACGCTTTGTTGTGAAGGGTCATAGTTAACATCAGGAGCATTCAGTATTGGCATTGAAAATCATTCTTGTTGTTCTCGTTTTGTTGGTTTTGTGAGTCTGACAGTCACAGAGGTTATTTCACTCACATTTGGGAGTCCCAGTCATTTCTAACCAGTCAGATGGAAAACAGGGCCTTTTTGGAACTGTGTCCTGGGCAGCACTCAGCTTACAGACTCCAGCGTGGGACTGCCTCACATGTAACAACATGCTGTCAGAATAGAGGTTCGTGAAGTGATGAGAAATGCTTATTTTACTTTGTTTTCCCCTTACACCTGAAAACACATGTTGTATACCTTCAGAGAATTTTAATATTCAAGATGTTTATATTGGACCAATACACTTCGTGTGATGAAGAACTAGACTAGAAATCATGCCCTTGAAAGCCAGTGAATTCAAATAATGCAGCTAAGAGTCAAGGGTGCCTAAGATAAATTCTGAGACCATCGAAGATGAACTTGAAGATTTTAATGTTAAGATCTATCTCTTCAACAAATGTGTAGTGTCCACCTGCTAAGAAAATCTACATGAAGAGTGAGGAGGGTCAAGCAGGAGTGGGCAAGGCTTGGGGAATAGTGGGCCTATTCTCAGTAGGTATAGGAGATAGCAGGGGTGGGGAGAAGGCACCAGGGAGAGGTGAGTACTGGGTTTTGCACATCCATTATATCACTTAGTTTTACAAGTCTATACAAGTTATTTGCACAGTGCTGCCAACGTAAGCTCATGGTGGTAAGTTCACAAACTTAATTGTCAGAACTTGTAAGACGGGAAATGTTATTTTTTTTATATTTTACAAATGAGAGAACTGAAATTCAGGTGTGTATTAGTGTCCAAGATTGTAAAGTGAATAAATAGTAGTGTTTTCTTATTTGGGGCTACATGACAATTTTTTTTAATTTTTTTTTTTTATGCTGCTATCACATTGTGTTAAAATTATTGATTTTTTTTTCTCTCCTAAAAGGTACGATCTCCTTAAAGAAAGTATTCATGTTTTACTGTTATTTATACATTTAGAATGTGGTATAGTGTTTTAGTTTTTGCAAAAAGTTATTTTAGTAAGGGTCTAGGAGATCAGAGTTTTCTTCCAAACCTGTTCTGTCTGCCCTATAGTCTATCTTTAACCATTCACAGATGTCTTTATACATTTCTTTGTCTTGTTTGCTTTATATACTATACCTAGTCCACTCTGGTCACTGTGCCCAGCTGGTGTAAGTTAACACCATGTTCTTCTGACAACTAATTACCAAAGCTCCAAACTGGTCTCCCTTCATCTGTGTGCAGTGTAGTCTCAACTCAACATCAAGAATGATCCAAATGAAATGTGCCAGAGTATTCCACCCCTATGCTCCAAACCCTGTAAGTGACTCCTCAAGTCACTCAGGTTCAAAGTCCATACATTGGCTTCGAAGATCTATTTCACTTAACACATTGCCAGCCTTTCTTTTTACTCTTCCCCTCACTTAGTCTGCTCCAGCTGCCCCAGCCTGTCTCTGCTCCTAAACACACCAGGCACAGTCCTGCTTCACGGCATTGCTCTATCTAGCACCTCTGCCTAGACTTCGCAGCCCCAGAGACCCGTGTGTGTCTAACCTCCTTCCGGCTTTGCTCACCCTTCTCCTTCTCAATAAGACCAACGTTGAAGGCCCTATTTAAAAAATGTACCATGCACTCACCCAATCCAAGAGCCCTGTATCCTTCCCCTTGTGCTTTCTGCCTGTTTTGCACTTATTACTTTCTCAAATACTGCATAATTCTCCTTTATCATGCTTGTCATTATTAGATATTTCCTCATGCTAAAAGGTAAGTGCCCCCAGGGCAGGACTTTTCATTTATCTCCCCCACCCCCTTTATGATTTAATCCAAGCACTTAGATTAATGGTTGATGCATATTAAGTGATTATGAATCTCAGATGAATGAATGAATGAATAAATGAATGAATTCTTTTTTTGGAATACAGGAGAATACATTTCTTCCAAACTACAGCCTTATAGATTCTGAAGAAGAATCCATAGACTTCTCTTTCTCTGTATCAGCACTTTTATCCCCTCAATCTTTCTTCATTTGATATGCTTTTCAGACCCTCTCCTCTGAAGATTCACTTTGGATTTCCCTTGTCCCTCTCAAAATGTGGCTCTTCATATTGAATTCTAGTCTAGGTGTGACAGTAATACTAGAACTCATCAGTTCTTGGCTGATTGACTTAAAAATCAATTGCATGACATAATAATAGCACTAAGATTAAAAATTGAAATTAATTTTGAAAATTCATACTGTATTAATTCCAGAAAATTATTATTTTTTCTTTATTGTTTGAGAGAAGGTGTGTGTGTGTGTGTGTGTGAGAGAGAGAGAGGTAGAGAGAGAGACAGAGAGAGAGACAGAGAGAGAGAGAGAGAGAGAAAGGGGGGAGGGCCCAGAGCAGTCGCCATAGTTGTATATCACTAGTTGTGACATGGTTCCTTTCCACAGAGGTGGACGTAGTGCCATATGGTATGGGAACTAACTGGGGCCTCCCACATGGGAGGCAAGAAACTCCACTGCCATTTGGCAGCCACCAGTTGCAACACATTTCAGCATATGGGTTTGCATGGGCAAGGGCCAGGATTCAAGCCCCAGACCTCATGGTTTCAAGGCAAGAACTCAACCTGCTGAGCTAGTCCCTGCACCCCCTACTCTGATTTTTAGAAGTGGTTTAGTTGTTATCCAAACTCTGTGTGCTGTAAAGGTTTTCCCTCTGATTCTGTGGGAAGAAGACCTTGTAATACAGATACCTATTCACATATACCAGTTCTCTACTCCTTGTTAACAACATTCTCCATTCACAACTAGCATGTTCCAGAAAAGCACTAGCTACATGAGGTTGCAGGACAGGCTTGGCAGGGTCAGTGTTGATATGTTAAGACTTTAGTGGAAGGCAGGCCCTTAGGGAAACCCTGCACTGTCAGAGGAATCACTCAGCAGCCAGGCCTTTTGAGGTTGATGGCCAGTTTGCTTATGACAAGTGACTGACAGGCTGTGAAACTACAGGGAAGACATATACAGTACACACATGGACACCGACTGACTAGAATCAAATGGATGAGAAAGGGCATGATGTCTGAAAAAGCAAATGTATGCAGTTCTACTCCCTCCACAGAGATGGCCTAAATTAAAGTAATTGATAGATGTGAAAATGATAAGTGATGTCAGACCACTGGCATGAGGCTATATGCACGTGAGATGTAGATGAGATGAAAAGCTTTTTAATTTTTTTCCCCAGCTATGATGAACTAATCAAAGGAGAGAGCATTAATTAAAAAAGAAATGTAAATCACCTTTGTAAGGGACAGGGCACCAAGTCTGGAATCGCTATGCACATGTGTTGTGAGATAGTAGCTCCCTTTACGTCTTGCTCTTGGCAATGAAGGCAGCAGAAGTTATTCTAGACCTTGTTGGGGATGGAACCAAATCTTACGAGAAAGAAACCAGCAAACATTTAGGCTTGACTGATCATCATATATTCAGATAAAAAAATCTTCCTTGGGGTATATGTAAGGAAATAACATCTCAAAAATGTAATGCATTTATTTAAAAACTCTCATTTTAAAGATGGAAAACATGCCATAAATTGAAGCAAGAAGAATATTATCAATAGTAGTCATGAAAACCTACTACTATGAAAAAAACAAACAAACAGAAAATATATGTTTCATTGGCACATGTGAGGAATGCGTGCTAACTACAGTCATCCTAGCAGAATTCCAGGATTCAAAATCAGATAAACATGGTGAGCTCATGGGGCAATGCATAAGCAATGAAATGTAGAATCATATGCCTGGAACCTATGTAATTTTACTAACCAATGTCAATTAAAAACAAAAAACAAAAAAAAAACCAGCCAAAAACACAACATTTTAGAGGGCAAATAATAAGGTGCACTCAACTATGTGACAAATTCAAAGGACACGTTAGCAGGGTGGGCTAGCCATATAAGAAGGATCACTAACATTCGCAGAAATAAGTGGAGGGAAGTTATATTGAAACCCCCCAAAATAGATAAATAAATAAATAAAATAAAAATAAAAAACAACCGGACAAACAAAACTAACTAAAACCTAAGAATAAATTATTCTATCACATTCCTGATGATTTTATACAATGTAAATGTCATGTGATGATGCAGAAGTCTACCATGAAGATGATGATGTTCCCTATGGTTTCACTGGTGACACAGATTTTGGTTGTTAACTAAAAATCATTTTCCCCTTTGGTAGAAATTTGGTCAGTTTTGGAAGAATCACTGAATGAATAAATCTCCTGACTATTGTACATTTCAGTTCAACTGAAAAAGTACAGTAAGAGAATGACATTAGGTTTGAGGTTGAACAGGGAATTCATTATCTTGCTATGTCTGTCCCTCTATCCAAATTATAATTCAAGATACACATTTAAAGTCCTACCTCCTCCAAAAAACCTTCTCAGTACTAACTCTTACGGTTTATGTTTATAAGATAAGCTCTCCATGCACATCATGTACACACGCAACATATCTACACATATTACCGGTAATAAGCAAAGTGTCCTGCACTTTATATTTTTCTTAACCCCATCATTCTCTTTGCATTTATTTTTCATGCCCCAAGTCGTGTATTCTCTTGAGAGCTTCAGCTGATGCTGTTAAAACATAATTTATTTTGCACAAATCCTCCCATGATATCTCACCTTACTCACAGAAGACTGTTCCAGTGACTCACAAGACTGTTCAATTCAACCTTTACCACGTTGTACCCTCTTGTCTTCCTGATCCCCTTCTGTATCCTTCTTTGGTCATTTTTCCATTTCTCAAATATCTAGAAATATCCTTGTCTTGGGGACTCTGCCCAGAACACTTATTTCCTAGATATTTATAAGTTTTCTTTCTTCCTTCAATAGTTTGCTCTATGTCACCCTGTTAGTGAGTTTATCCCTGACAAACTAACGTAATTTGACATCATATTTTTCCTAACACTCTAGGAACACCTTTTCTTGCTTCATCTATCCCCACAGCACTTGCCTAACATTCCATATGTATTCCTTATATGTAATCATATTGCATTTTTGTTCGTTTCATTTTTCTATGCTCTCCCACTCAACCCCTCCCCTTTTAGCCACTAGTATGTAACTTCATAGTGACATAAACATTGTCTACTGTGTTGACTGTTGTTATCTCAATATGTAGATAAATACATATTTACTGAGTGGATTAAGCCTACCTACCTACACACACACACACACACACTCACACACACACACACACACACACACACACACACACCCCATTATGAGAAGGTAGTATAGTCTGTTTTTTGTTTTGTTTTGTTTTTTACAGAGAGAGAGAGAGAGAGATACAGAGACAGAGAGAGAACTGAACTGGGGGAACTCCCCAGTTCAGCATATGGGTCCATGCGGGCCGGGGCTGGGATTTGATCCTTGGTCTCCAGCACAGCAAAGTGAGCGCTTAACCCACTGAGCCATCCGGCTTCCCCTAGTTTGTTTTTTACAGATTAGGAAAAGCTACCCAGAAGATAAGTAACTGGTCTTAGATTGCAGGGGAAAATTGATATTGAATTCAAAGAAGTCCATCTTAGAAGTTGTACTGATAATGTTCACCAATAGCTGAGTCCTAAAATCTTCACACCCACAGTACTTATAATAACTCCAAGATGGACACTCAAATGTCCATCAACAGTAGAGTGGAAATGCTCACACAATGGAAAACTACTCAGTATTAAGCTTGTTGTGAGCAAAAGAAGCCAGAAATAAAGGATCCATATTATGTGATTCCATTTATACCTATATTTATATGTATAAACAACAAAAGATAAAGATGATTTGCTGGAGGTCAGGATAGCTGGTGGTCACTTCTCCGAGGTGGTGGTGATGCTAGAGAGTAGAAGGAAATAAGAAGTGAGCTTCCAGTGTGCTGCTAATACTCTTTTTTTTTTTTTTCTTTTTTGATTTGGGTGGGAATAAATACGAGTATTTAGTTTGTGAAAATTTATTGATTTGTGCCCTCATGATATGTTTACAATATTGTGTGTGTGTTTGTAATAGAAATAATTCTAAGATGTCTCCAATATCGCAGACCCTTGTTGCACATACCCTGTATAATTCTCTCCTTTGGAGGGTAGGTGGAATGTATGGATTTGGTAGGGAGTCATTCACTTCACTGGGTTATGTTACTGGACAAAGGTGATGGGATAGTAACTCCCATGATTACATTTCCTCATGTGTGATTCTGTTATAGCAGATTGGAGAGGAATTGTCCTGCTGACCTTGAAAAAGTAGTTGCCACATGGGGAAAATCATGTGACTAGGATCTGAGAATGGTCAGGAGCTGAGAGTGAGTCCTGGCTGACCCCCAGCTAGAAAATGGGGTTCAGTCCTATAGCTATAAGGAACTTAATCCTGCCAGCTACCTGAATGAGTGACCATAGTGGGAGCTAAAGCCTGTAAGAGTCAGTCAGTAACAGTGAGAAGAAAAATGTCCCCGGTCTTTTTTCTCTCCTAATAAGCAAAATTGGGATTTGTTATTATTTAAAAGGTTGTAAGAAATTTGACTTTATTATGTATTTCAAATTACTGAATAGAAACACATCATTTAAGAAAAAGATGTGTTTATATGTATATACACACATACAGTTGACCTTTAGTCAGCATGGGTTTGAACTGTACTAGTCCAATTATATGTAGATTAAAATATATATATATATATATATATATATATATATATATATATATACACACACACACACACACACACACACACACACACACACACAGTTGGCCCTCTTTATCTTTAGGTTTCACACCTGTGGATTTAACCAACATTCAATCAAAGACAGTGTTTTCAGTCTAAAATTGGGAATCTGCAGTTGCAGTGGGTGGACTACCGTATATCCATTATATATAAGGAACTTGAGATTTTGGTATCTGTGGGGGTCCTGGACCGAATTCCCATGTAGATATGGAGGAACAACTAAAATTGGGAGGAGTCAAAAGTTATATGAGGATTTGACTATATGGGGGTTGAAGCTCCAACCCCCAGCATTGTTCAAGGGTCAACTGTATATACCATGGCTGTCTAGAAAACATCTAGCCATGTAATATGTAAAATAGAATTATTTATGGTTGGATTTTTTCTGGATAGCCCTCCTAAATTCATAAGTATAATACTTTTGGCCACCAATAAAACAGGCAGAATTTTATGTAGTCGATGAGAGTCATATTTAAATTTTGTATTAAGAAATGATGTACTTGGGGGAAGCCGGGATGGCTCAGTGTGTTAAGAGCTCACTTTGCAGCCCTGGAGACCAAGGATTGAATCCCAGCCCTGTCCCTTGTGGACCCATATGCTGAACTGGGGGGTACCCCCAGTTTGGTTTTCACTGGGGTGAAGACCCCCGCCCAGTTCTTGCCCTGTGCAGCCCTGCCCACCTGTGGAATGAAACTATGTGGGAAAACCGATGATGTGCAACTATGGAGACTGTTCTGGGCCCTCCCCCTTCTCTCTGTCTCTGTCTCTGTATCTCTCTCTCTATCAAAAAAAAAAAGATTTATTTTTATTGTTTTTTTGTTGTTTTATATATATATATATTTTTTTTAATATTTATTTATTTACTTATTTATTTTGACAGAGAGAGAGAGAGATACAGAGAGAGAACTGAACTGGGGGAGCTCCCAGTTCAGCATATGGTTCCGCACGGGCTGGGGCCAGGTTTCGATCCTCGTTCCCCGGGGCTGCAAAGTGAGCGCCCAACCCACTGAGCCATCCCGGCTTCCCCTATTTTTATTGTTTTTGACAGAGAGAGATACAGAGACAGAGACAGAGAGAAGGGGGAGGGCCCAGAACAGTCTCCATAGTTGCACATCATCGGTTTTCCCACATAGTTTCATTCCACAGGTGGGCAGGGCTGCACAGGGCAAGAACTGGGCCGGGGTCTCGCCTGGTGAGAACCAAACTGGGGGCACTCCCCAGTTCAGCATATGGGTCCACACGGGCCAGGGCCAGGATTCGATTCTCAGTCCCCAGGGCTGCAAAGTGAGCGCTCAACCCACTGAGCCATCCCAGCTTCCCCAAAAATAAATCTTTAAAAAAAAAAAAAAGAAATGATATAATTGTCCCTTATATACTTTATGGATCCAATGATAAATAAACTAAGTCATTAATGTGAGCAAGCTGGATTTTATCCCTTTTTTCAGAATCACAAAAAAGTTAGACTAGGACTGATAAGAACAGAGCATGTGGCTAGTTCAAGATGGCCCATGGATTTTTTGACCTCTTAACGCTTGAATCTTTTTACTTCATATTTCCCTTTGTTAATACTGTGCCTCTAAATTAATATTATCTAAGATTATTCATCCTTTCTTCCTTTCTTTTCCTACCCTCTCCTTCCCTTTCTTTTTTATTTCTTTTTATTTTTTTCTTTCTTGCTCTTTCTTGCTCTTATTTTTCTCTTTCTTGTCATCCCCAAGGGAATCATGATGACCCAGGGAGGCTTCAAATGCATGGGGTCCTTTTCTATATCATCCTATACTGTAAGAGCTGTACTGATGTGACCTGAGACATTAATAACTATCTGCAGAATAAACAAAGGAAGTGATGAATGAATGAATGAATGCATGAGCATGTCTACTCTGTTAAATATACGTGTGCTTGAGTGACAGCAGCTCTATCCAATGCTATGCATCTGTACAGATTTCAAGTAGCCAACATGTCTCCTCTCCTCATCATCTTAGCTCAGCCCCACTGGTGACAGTGATGGAGTTGACAAGATGTCAGCCAATCCTTATGGATTATGCATGATCTTATTAGTAAAACTTTGGCCCAGCATAGCCTAATCCTTGTTGTGAAAGACTGTGATATATCAGGACCAGCACTTTGTCACTTGAGTTTAAGCATACAGGAAGATCACTTAGTACCTATGGTGCCCAAAGACACATCTTCTCGTGCTTTGTAAAGGCAGCTAGGCAAGCAAAGCACATGGAAGCTATGTGGGTCAGACAAGTCACTGAGAGCCCATCCTAGCAGTGAAGCTAGTTATTTATTCATGTTTTGTTTGCTAAAAATGCATCTGCTCTGGCAGCCCTGGGATGCTTGTCCTAGTAAATAGGAAAATCAGAAATGGGGCAGAGAGAGAGAGTCAGGCTTAGGCCTGCCAAAATCCTTTAGGTCTCCGACTTCTATTTCATTTGCTACAAAGAGACATGTTCTAACCTGTTCCTTTCCCTGCCCTTGCTCTCCTCCTCTCAAAAAGGCAGTCCTGCCCCCCCATGGCTAGTTATTATGAGAGACCAAAATCACTCAACACGTGAGAACTCTGAATTCTAAGGGACAGGAGTAGAATAGGGCTCCTAGAGAATGATCGACCAGATGAGAGCCACTGCTGTCACCAGTGGTGTTGTCACATGAATTACAAAAACAAGACCTCTCTTCCTCTAGGTAGAAGGTCTATAAAAAGGAATCCCTTTCTCTGAACTTAAGCAGCTCCATTTTTCAGCACATTTGCTCTCTCTTGTGGGCCATCTTGGTTCATTGCACAAACTGAGCAACTTTGGTCTTGACTTCTGATTTCTGAGCACAGTGTGGCTGGCCCAGTCCTATCCCAGGGAGCTTGCAGTCATAGATGGACCATCTGAATGAACGGGCTGGGCATGCTCAACCACTGTGTCTCTTGACCGTGGATGCATAACATCTTGAAACTATGGAATGTCTCATCTGGAAGCAAACACTTGGTGTCATCCCTACTGAGTGACAAAACTGAGGCTGAGAGAAAGCAAGTACTATAACTTCCCCATTTAAGTTCCTGAAAGAGAACTTAATTCACTTCTGAGGTGCTTGGCGAGACTAATGAAAAAAAAATTTATAATTTGTGGTCCAGAAAAAGGTGGCTCTCCCATTTCCAGCACACTCACTTACTGTTAATAGAAAAAACAAAAACCCCCCTCTTTTGTTTCAATCATCCTCTTTATTAGTACTTGCTCCTGACTGAGCCAGTCAGGGAAGAATCATCAGTAAATATCGCTTATTAAATGCTTGGGTCAGGTTATCTGCCTGTCAGGCAGAGGCGGTGGTCGTGCCCTAGGGCCCTTGCTGCTGAGTGAGCTTTTCTGGCCTCCCCGCACACACCTCAGTGGCGGCCAGCCTTTAATAAGCATCCTGTTCAGTGCCCTTTTTAAAATGATTGAATTATGGCTTTTTATGGCTCTATAAAAGCCTTTATTAATTTTGGGAAGCTGCTGCGTCTTCTGATGCTGTCCAGTCCCTGCTGGGAGGTTAAATTATTCATGCGGCTTCCAATTGGCTATGTTGATTGTGTTCTCAAAGGAACAACAAGCAGAGTTCTTTGTTCTCCATGAAGGTTGGGGAGAAAGTGATGGGAGAGGCAAGAAGGGTGTGGGTATCCTGAAGGGCATCACCCCTAGGGCCTATGAGACGGGAAGAGGTCTCCTGGTAGTCAAGGAAATTGTTGGACCTCCAGGGACCAGGAACAGTGGACTTTGTTTAACAGTGTCTGCTGTGGAGATGAGTCCTTGTGTTTGTGTGTGCTCACGTATGTGTGTGTTTGCTCCACCACCATGGTTTTTTGTTGATGTGCTGAATATTGGAATTACAGAGCTCATTCTAGCTCACAGTGTGCTTTCAGAGATACTATCTCAATTTTATTTCTAATATCCCCACTCCATCTAAGTGCACATGCTGCTGAAAGAGTGATTTTACCATGTTTATGTCATGGGTCATGTCTTAGGAAGGTGGTGTGGCCAAGGATGCATAGCTCCCAAATGGCTATACTGACAAGAACTGGATCTTTTAGTTCTAAGGCCAGTGCTAGTTCTGTGCCAGCTCTACTTCTGTGTTGCTGACAGCTGAAGAATTTGTGAAAGGAATGCTGTTCTGAGACCCTTCCCACTGCCACCCCTTCCTGAATTCCTCCCACCTCACACACATGTGCATGTACACACACACACATGCACAAGCATGCACTTAAGGTTAATGTTCTCCACCCTCATCTCTTACTACCTCCTCAAGAATCCCAAACATCCAGAGGATTGCTCCCTCTCTCTCACTTGTTCTCAGAGCGAGCAGCCTGCTGCTCACTTCCTTTCCTTAGTCTGTGACACTCTCCCCCATAGGCTCATCTATTGATTCCTTCCATATTCCATTTGAAAGTCTCTCCTTCCATGCTCCTTCTCCAGGTAACCCCACCCATGCTGGGACCCCTTCCTGAATCAGAGCAATAGAGTGGCAGAACAAACCTGCCACCCAGGGTCAGAAGATTCCCTGCCATGAGGCCATAATCCATAAATGGGGACATCAGCCCCACTGAGCCTACGTCCCAAGGCTGTCTGTTATGAAGGACACATGCGACAGAATGTTAAGAAAGGACCACAGGAACTGAATGCCACTGCAGACATTTTATACAGTTGTGACCCTTGCTGTAAGAAATAGAAATTAAACAACAGAGAGAGAGCAAGAAAAGCTGATTTTGTTGGAGAAGGCCTGAATTGTTCTTTGGATTTTGGACTAATGTAGGGATTTGAGAGAGATTTCAGGCCAGGAAAAGGTGAGTGTGAAGGAGTGGAGGCTTTTCACTGAGATACTCGCCATTACACTTGGCAGTTGATGAGTTTCTAGGATGTTGCAAAGCTGCAGTTGACTCATAGGCGAAACTTCTGACATAGGGTTTGGGGAGAAGAATTGGATCAATTGACTAGATTTGGAGTAAATGAAAAAAAGCCCTTGACCTGACGACTAGGAGAAATGTTATCACCAGGACTAACAGCATAAAGAAGACAAGGCTGGTTTGATGCTTAGTTGGGCATTGTGCTAATTTGGGGCTCCTGGGGTATTGTACCAGCCTTCGAGGAGGATTGTTTTTAGATGGATCAAAGTTTTAGATAAAGCTGAGGAAGGACTACAATAGGGGCATAGCCAGACCCTCCATTGGTGCAGTTTCATAAAGATGACAGCCCAGAGATGGTACCTATGTGTTTCTCTTTAACCCTTTCTCCTCCCTTCCTCTCCCCTCCCCTCCTTTCCCCTTGCCTCCACTTCTCTCCTCTCCTCTCTCTGAATAGAGCTCCACAGAGTGAAAGAAAACTTGGAGACATGAGGGTTTTGGAGAACACAGCGTCAGCTTAAAAATATGTGTTTACTCTATAGAGCAATCACTCTGAGGTACTATAGTTTCCACTAACCCTGCCAAATCCTGCATTTCCTGCTGTTTCCATTTGTCTCCTCTTTCTCTCTTTCGCAGCTTTGTGCATGCTTGTACTTTCTGTTATTTCCCAGGTATAGCAGTTCAGTTTGGCTACTTGCTGTTTAACCCTTATCCTTTATGTGGCCTGAATACCACCCAAAGCTACTACCTCCCTCAGTATCACTGATGAGTCAGTCATTCTGTCTCTGCAATCTGCCACTTGTGTGTGACCCATAAACCTTTCCCAAGGTCCCACTTCATCCTGCAGCAGCAGCCTTGGTCGTGGCTGCAAACATGTCTCCCCACATTCGACTATTTGGTACAAAAAGTGTTGTTCAGAGATAATTAACATATAGACAAATAAACTTAATTCTTTTTTTAAAGATTTATTTTATTGTTTTTGACACAGATGGAGAGAGAGATGGAGACAAAGAGACAGAGAGAAGGGAGAGGGCCCAGAGTAGTCTCCATAGTTGCACATCATCAGTTTTTAGCATGGTTTCATTTCACACAGGTGGGCAGGGGCTGTGCAGGGCGGGAACTGGGCTGGGGGCTTCTCACATGGGAGGTACACTCCCTCAAGCCAGGGGCTGAATCTAGGGGGTCAGAACTGAACTGGGAGCCTCCTGCAAATAAAGCACACCCCAGTTAGCATATGGGTCAGCACAGGCCGCGGCTGGGATTTGATCGTCAGTCCTCGGGGCTGGAAATCGAGGGCTTAACCTGCTGAGCCATCCTGGCTTTCCCAAACTTAATTCTTTCCTCCAAGTTATTAAAGTCTAAATTATGCCAAATGCCAGAGACACAGAAGTATTGCAAAGCTCACATTTTCACTGTATTTAGATTCTGGTGTGGAAAGGTGGACAACACAATGACAAATACATCAAATTCTCAAGTGATGGTATTTCTGACATTAGGGCAGAAATCAAGTATTTCTGGCCTCTGTTAGAAATCCTTTTTGTTTGGTTATGACATTCTTCACACTGACAAAGTTGAGTGAGGAAGTGAAGGGATTATTGGGCCAGAAACTTTTTCTAAGATTGAGAAAGTAAGCTGCCCCACCCTCCGCCTCAATCACCTCGGGTGATTTTTTTCTTCATAAAGATAGTTATGTCAACTTGAGCCCTGGGGGGAAGGCTAAAGCTTCAGCTTTCAAATATGTATGTAGAACCACAGTAATGATGTTTGAAGATTGCATATAACAGAATGACACAGAACTGGTCAGGTAAAGGGTACAGTGGTCATGCCAGTCGCCACTTTGAGACTTCCCTTTACATCCTATGTTCCTGAAATTTGGAAGATAGTTGGATGCTTGGAAAATTAAATATATGAGCCTGTTAACCAAAATCTTTTGCTAAGTCGTTTTTTGATTGCAGCAGTTATGCAGGGGAGCACAGAGCTCCAAAGGCCAGCTTAAGGCTTGAGGGACAGGGGCGGTCATGCTGGTTTGACACGAACACTGAACATCTGCCAGTTAAAAGCAAAATAACATATTTCTAACGTGATCTAAGTCCTCAGGGGAAAAGGGATTCACTTAGAATTCATTTCACTTAAAACACTCAATTTTAAAATTAATAGACACTGTGAAATAACACTCCTCAGACAATCAGTCTCTTCATCCTCCACGAAGTCCCAGTGGTAGACATAGGCAAGCCCATGAGAGCTGTTCAGCAAGTGGAAATGTCTAGAGCTGGACAGGGTCTGCTGGCTACACAGCTCAGAAGGGACACCAGAGGAAAGGCACATTGAGAGAGAGCAAAGGACACAACCCCTTTATCTTTACGCATGTCAAATCAATCCAGTGTCTTTCATTACCACCTGAAAACCAAATGCACATGTGAACAATAAACTTTAATCTGGTTGACAACAGTTTTTTAAAAATCGCATGGAAAGCAAGTTTCAGCAGCCTGACATACTTTATGACACTTATTAAAAAGATACACTTGTAAGTCAATTAACCTGGCCAATGGAACCTTTTAACTTGTTTTCTAAGAGGAAAGGCAGCTGCAGAAGGGCAAAGTTTCTATCTAGAAGGTTCTAAGTTGATTTCTTTCACCCTAAAATAAAGGCAGCTGGCCTGAGGTCCCACTAATGGATGTAAGGCTGCAGTTCACCTGCCTGCAACACCTGAAATGTTCAAAGGGCCTGTGGGCGTCCTTTCTGGGTTTTCACATTTTATCTTTCAAAGAAGAATTGAGTCCTTTCCTGTAAAGAAATAAAAGTGCAGTAAAATAGGCAAATATGGGAGTGCAGATACAAACACGATGACCATTACTTGGTTCGTAAACATTTCCTTTGTGTATGTTAAAAATGTGTCTAGTGCGGGAACCATAATTCAGTGTACTTGTTTCTAAGGACATGCTCACCCTCTCTCCCCAAACCAGGGAACTCCTAACCCCCAGCAAGTAAGAGAGCAAGTAAATAAATAAGTGAATGAATGAGTGAGTGGAGTGATCTTTTTTGTTTTCTTGTACTTTCATTTTCATTTCCTTAAATTTTGTGATGCATAAGATGTTAATTTTTTTAAATCTTTTTTTAATTGTTAAATTTATCTGCATGACATTGGTTAGTAAACATTACATAGGTTCCAGGTGTACAATTCTACATTACATTGTCTATGTGTTGCATTATGTGTTCACCACCCAGAGTCAGTTCTCTTTCCATCACCATATATTTGATGCCCCCTTCCTACTCCCTCAGCCCTTTCTCCACTTTCCCTCTTTATTTACCACCTGGTCTTTACTTTTAGAAAATACTTATATTCAAAATATAATCATCTTAAAGGATCAATTTATTATAATTATTTAAATTCTAGCACAACAGAAATAGTAGCGTCCCCCTGACTAAGAACATTTTAGTAGCATGCAGGTCTTTAATACAAAATCAGGTACATTTTGGCCTTTAGGTAGCACTGTTTTTATGTTTTTTTTATTTTTTATTTTTTTTACCTTTTTTTAAAAAAATAAAATTAGGAACTAGCATTTCAGTACTTTCTTTGCTATGGTAGTAAGTTTCCTTTTCTTGACTTTTGATGTGTTCTTATCCTCCTGACTAATCCTTAAGGAATTGAGATTGGAGAGGGTCTGGCAGGGGACACAGCTTATTCTTACAGAGATTAAAACTGAGGGGAATACTGACCTACTTACTTAATAGTTAAGGCCTAAAAAGACGGGTAAGGAAAAGTTCAAACAATTTAGAACTTGCAGAAAAATTGGGTCCCACATCCTCAAGACCTGTTGAGTTTGTGACTCATAAACTGATGCCAAAATGCACACAGCCTCATGGGAGTCATATGTCTATAAGCCTGGATCCTTGGCCATATTTACATCTGAATTGAAGACATAAAACAATTTAGTTGCATTCATATTTGTTTTTCACATAACTTTTGTAAATTATAATTAAAGTCCTACTAATGTAAGATTTGGTGGCAAAATCAGTTGTTTGCAGGATGAAGTTTGTGTATAGTTAACCTTGAAGGGAGGCCAACATTAAATACATCCATTGGTAGATTAACATTTACATTCCAGGCATTCACTATATGATGTTTCTCTTCTCTCTCCTCCCACTTTCCATCAGCAAAATAAAGAAATTGTTGCTGGGTCAATCAAGATTTCAATTATAAATTATTTTCAGTTTTTAATGTACAGAAATAAATTTTTGTTGACTTCATGTTATTAAGAAAAAAAAAGCAATTTTCATAATTTTGCCTATTGAACTGTATCATATAGCCATTATTGGGATGATCTCAATTTTTCAGTTTCCTGCACAAGCCATAAAGGAAAAATTTGACAGAAACAAATAAAAAGTGGAGAATAGCAACACTAAAAACAACGACCAACCACAAATGAAAGATTTAGAGAAAATGCATATAATAGGCAAATTATGAATATCACTAATATGCAAAGAGCTCATATAGATAAATTACAAAAAGGAAAATCTCAAGGATTAACAACAAATAATATGAAGATATATTTCAAAGAATAAATAAATACACATGTGCATTAAATTATGGTTAAGATACAAAAGAAAAATAATAAGATGACATGTAAAATCTCTTAGATTGCCAAAAATTTAAAAGAAAATAATGATTCACTTTATCCAATACATATATTCTACAACATTATTGTCAGGACAGTAATTTGTCTAGTTTTTTTTTGAAAGACATTTGTATTGTCTATCAAACTCTTTAATACATGTGAAAATTGGTTATGTAATTCTACTTTCAGATGTCTATCTTATATAGATAGACATCTGTATAAATGGACAAGAATATTCAACTTGCATTCTTTGAAATAATGTGTAATTGAGGACAACCTATGTTTTCATCATTATAGGAAAGGATAGCTGCATTATAACATGCCCCCAGTGGACAATGGTCTAGAGCCACTTAACAAAAGGAGGAGAGTTTCGTGTGCGATAGTGAAAGGTTTTCATTATATTCCAGCAATTCTGAAAATTGAAAAGGCAATTTTCTCAACAGTAGGAATTATTTGAACTACTTTTTTCTATAAATATAGGTTAAAAAAACATGTCTGACTAGCTATAGATGGTACTCCTAATATATGTTATTTCAAATAACCAGTCTAATGAGGATTTCAGCAGGGTGATGATGGGAGATTATATTTTTTCTATTGTTTGAGTGCTCTATTGGTCCCACATTTTATTTATATTTTAAAATATATTATTAAACTATTCTTTTTTCAGGGATATATGAAAGCTATTATGAAGAAAATTCAAGTAACTAACTCTACTATTCTTTTTTTTATTGTTCAATTTATTGGGGTGACATTGATTGATATCAATTACATTGTTTCCAAGTATACAATTCTACATTACATTGTCTCTACATCACATTATGTGCTCACCACCCAGAATCAGCTCACTTTCCATCACTATATATTTGATTACCCATCCCTACTCCCCCCCATCTCTCCCACTTACCTCTACTGTTCTTAGCTCCAAATACCTCCTTCTAAAATTGTTTTTACATTTCTAGTATTACCAAGATCTATCTAATCAACACTCTCCCATCCTCAGATATTATCCAATCAGCTCTCAGTGCATCTCTCATTATTTTTTCTTATAGAAAATATGACACCTGAAGGTGAAAAGATAAAACTTATCCCATTCTTGGAGCATTATATGTTTTAGAACATTATTATCAGTAACGAAATAGAAACTAAACTGAAGTTCTTACATCTCTATAAGCACTTCACAATTTTCTAGCAGACATTCAGTAGGCCATGCCATTTAGATACACAATATATGGCTACAAGAATCTGGGGAGAGAAACTCAGTGAGTGAAGTGCTGTGTCTTGCAATCTTTAAAGATGGATACACAGATGTGCAGAGAAAATAAGTTATAAACAGAGAGAAATGCCCCACAAAGTTTTAACAGGAAAACTAACTCAGGGAAGAATGAGCATTCCATAATGTTGTAATAAAATTTTGTTCAAATATCTGACATATTTTTGCAAAAATATCGAGTGTTTTATTGAACAGGGATAGTGATAAAGCATTCCTTTTATTGACTAACTCAGTGAAAGAAGCATGAAATCACTCTTATAGGTAGTAATAGACAAATATCAGTGTACTATTACAAAAAGAAGACTTCACATACACTTCCTCGTGATATTAAGTTAGACATCTTTTCATAGAGTTTGTAGAAAAGTTAAAAAGCAAAGCACGTACTATTGAAGCTGCTGCTTTAAAGAAGAAGACAGAAAATAAAAACATAGTACAGGATAGTGAAGCTGAAACTCCAGAAATGTTGGATAGAATAGGGTGATGTCTCTTGAATATATATTTTTTAATCTACAGAATTGTCTAACAGAAGTATGCAGAATGAAAGTGTCCACAGTTGTAGATAGCATGTGCACACTATGGAAATCCTTGAATAATGAAAAGCCAAATTCTGAATCAGGCAATAGATAAAATCTTTTCCCCCTCCAATGGTTACCTACAATTACAGAAGAAAATAAATTGGAAATGTTTACTTTAAAATGGAAAGAATTTGTTGTCAGTCAGTTCATGCAGCTGCATATATTCAGATCAGAAGGTAAAAGAGTCTACAAGCTGGGAGCACTATTACATTGTTTAACAAAACTGAGAAAGTATCCGTTAGAATTTGATGTCAGGACAGGCTTCAGAAATGCTGCTGCCTACAGACCATTATTAGTACTACTGAGTCTAGGCCAGTACTATCTTACAGCTGCCTGTGCAACTCCAACGAGAGGGCATCATTATTGACACACTCTTGTGTTTCTTATTGTAAGGTTATGCTTTTTCAAACTTCCACATAAAATAAATTGCTGTCTATTTATAAATGTATACAAATCTCTCTCTCTCTCTCTCTCTCTCTCTCTCTCTCTCTCTCACACACACACACACACACACACACACGGCAGAGAAATATGTCTTAATTCTGACAAAACTAATAAGAGTCTAACAAGTTTTTGGAATATCGTTAATAATAAAATGAGCCTCCAGGCTGCACAGACTTCTGACATCCATAGCTCAGAAAAGAAGGCTGTATGTAAAATCTAAGGGCTAGAAAGTTAAATTATTTCCTCTAAGATTCCTCTAAATTTTTCACTTTTCCATCTTAAATAAGAGCTTTCTGCATTTTCAGGCAGTGTGGTGTATCATATGTCCATAAAGTATGGGTAACATTGTTTTTACTGTATTTATTGGTGAGAGTTGAGTCAGGAGCCTTTACTGTTCTAAGGCTTTTGTTTCTCTCATGCCTGTGGGATGTTCCTGCCTACCCTCTGTTGCTGATGGGCTGAATCTTTCTGCCCCCAAAGATGCAGAAATACTGTATTTTGTGAGATCATCTAATGACCAGAACCGGATAGTGGACTCTGAATCATTTTGAAAGGGTAAGAGTGACTCTTTAGACAGTCTATCCATGAATAACAATTTAAACATATAAAGGAGTGAATTTGTACACTTAAATGCTTTTGTGTGATCTACAATACTAACAGCTTGCCAAATGCTAAATAAGCATGAGGTGATTGGGAACTCTGAAGTTGGGGAACAGAAAAATTGGGGCCACACCATTTCAGAAACACTTCACCTAAATTTATTGCTGGAAAAAAATGAATGGGGGTGTCATTCAGAACCAGACAGGGACACTGAAGAAGAATGTTTGGATCAGGCCTGGAACAGGTGTGAAGAAAAATGACAGTCCTGACTTCTAACTTCCAAGCCAAGAGAGCCTTTCTTCCCTTATAAACAAGAAACGGCTCACTAGGTGAATTTTCTAAGCCCCAGTTTAAGAGGGAAACAACCACAAACAAATAGCACCAACCATTTCTGACAAATGGATGGCCCTAGTGCCTGAGGTGTGTAGTCAGGGAAGGGAAAGATAAAAATGGACCCCAAAGTCGGAAGAGACCCAAAATGAATAATGAAGAATGAAAGCAATCTGAAAAGAACACCTGCTAGACTGACAACAGAAGAGTAACAGGAGAGTAAAGTAAGATAAATGCTCATCTTGGAGATATGTAAGATCGAAGGAAGGAAAAAGGAGGCAGGTATGAGCCACTGATATAAATGAATTACACAGTAGCAGGCTTGTTTCAACACACACTTGAATCAATGCTATGCAAAGATCTATGATAACAGCCACACCATTTTGTCGATGCTCAAAATAAGCAAGAGTAATCAGGAGGAGTGATGGTAAGGCCTAGAAGATGGGTCCATCTGTCTTTTCCTTTTCCAGTACTCTGGTTATTATTATTACAGCAGAACTGTCACTAGTGCAAGTTCACAGACATAAGTCATTTCGTATAGCTGAATTTCCTGAAAGGTGAAGTCTTGCCAATTTAAGGACAGAGACTTCCTGTTAAATCTTTAAACTGAATCTTTGGTTTTAATAGATTGCAAAGCTACTTCATTGTTACTTATGTCCATTACTATTTGGGGCCCTGGAAAAACTAGACCCCAATAGCTAACACATAGGTCTGTTTTATTTTATTTTTTCTTAAAAAATTAATTTTATTGTTTGAAAGGTGTGAGAGAGAGAAGTGGGGAGAGCCCAGAGCAGTCTCCATAGTTGTCCATTATTAGTTATAACAGTTTTATTCCACACATGTGGATGTGGGACCATATGAGGCGAGAACCAAACTGGGGCCTTCCCACATGAGAGGCGAGAACCTTCATCACCATCTCAGAGGTTACCAGTTGTGCCCCAGTTTAGCATATGGGTTTGCATGGCTAGGGCCATGATTTGATCCCCAGACCTTGTGATTACAAGGCAAGCACATAACCTGTTCAGCTATCCTAGCATGCCCTATGTAGGCTTGTTTTAGATACTAAGTCACTATAGAATTGCTGGCTTTTAATTTTATCTTTCACTCAAGGGTGATTCAAAACTCATCAATTCTATTTTTATGTTTCTAATCAGTCTACTTATCTTGGGTCTCTTTGTAGTTTTAACTTCAAGAGGTCTTATCAGACCTTAATTATATGATATGTTGCTATTTTCATTTCTTTGCTAAGCCTTACCTCTCTCAATAGATTGGTACATCTTTGAGGAGAGAGATCACTAATATATGGGCTTTTACAAAAGGAGTTTAGCAATCATCTAACACAATCAGATTGTTTTACAAATGAGAAAAATGGGCTCACTAAGCTGCTTAATTTGCTGAATGCCACACAGCCAACTAGGGGCAGATTGGAAACTACAGTGATACCTTGGAATTCAAACTTAAATCTGTCCCAGAACCCTGTTCAAGTTCCAAAACAGTCACATTCCAAGATGAGTGGGCATTCGGATAATGCTATGGGCCATATACTTGATATGTCCTACGTGAACAGTGTGTTGGTGTTGGAATTCCAAAGCAGCATTCAGATTCTGAGGCAAAATTTGCTTGATTTTTTTCATTTGG
This sequence comes from Craseonycteris thonglongyai, assembly GCA_004027555.1. Lineage (NCBI taxonomy): Eukaryota > Metazoa > Chordata > Mammalia > Chiroptera > Craseonycteridae > Craseonycteris > Craseonycteris thonglongyai. Next base: position 51,143 of record PVKE010005776.1, read on the forward strand.
ATTTCAAGTTGTTTGAGTTTGGGGGCATTCTGATTCCAAGGTATCACTGTATTTTATACAGGTATTCTGAAACCTTTTTCTAATGGTAGTTTCTGCTTCAAAATGTTATGTCATAACCTGCAACTTTTCTGTTTCGTTTCAGAAGGAAGGCAGTATGAAGTATAAAAATTATATTAAGTGTGGAGCCTTCATTATTCACACCTGTGAGATGCAGACTCTAGAGGGTATAAGACTTATAAGATTTATAAATTATGTACCATGTGCTTAGTTTGAGCCTAATGTGCATTCACCCTTAGGTTTCTCTAGGGGACTGGAGAGGGACACAGCTGCTAAGAAGGAATGGGAGAGGAGTAGGAAGGAGCATCAAATATATGGTGATGGAAAGAGAGCTGACTCTGGGAGGTAAGCACATAATGCAATATATAAACAATGTAATGTAGAACTGTACAACTGGAACCTATGTAATTGTTACCAACCAATATCACCCTAATACATTTAACAATAAAAAAATAAAATAAAGAAAAAAATAATAAACAAAAAGGAATGGGAATTTATTTCCATTTCAGAACTGGCATCATCCTAATATACTCGTCTTAGGAAGACAAAGATGGGGTCTTCAAAGGAGGTATAAGGATCACCAAGAGGAAACAATTATTTTGTATCTGCCAATTATTTTGTATCTACCCCTCTGCTGATCTCTATTCCAGGGCCCGTTGACTCACGTCTGAATTATAGGTGAGGGCTTACCAGTGGGATAAAACGTAAATGTTCCATTTAATTAAAGTCCTCTTGAGGAGTGCCTTGCATGAGCCAGAAAACATGACCAGATTCCTGGCTCTGTGTCTGCTGTCATGGTCACTGGGGCACCAGCTGCCCCACAGTTCTTGCACTTTCAGCCTCAGTATCATGTACCCTGTGCGGACATCATGGCATTGTCACCCTCTAGGAGCATCGTTTCAATCGCTAGAGTCACTGGCAGCCTTAGCAGCAGACACCACCCCTTTTCATTGCTCATTTGTTCCTCTGATATCAACTGAGCATCCTCCACAGGCCTGGTATTTGCAAGATGCTGCCAATGACATATGCCTCATTATTTTATAGAATCAGGAAGAAAGTGTGGGAGATTGTAGGTCTGGTGGAAAAGAGGAGGCTTAAAAGAGTCAGAAGTCTTAATGTGAAGAGGTGGTCAGAAATAATTAGGGGAAGAAACCGAGAAGACAGAATGCTGTCACCAACAGATCACAGCCAGAGCCTGGGAAGGCAAAGTGGAATAAAGAACAGAGGGCAAGATACAAGCCCAAAAGACAGGGCATGCCAGCACATGTTGGTCATGCATCAGGAATTCTCAAAAGTAACTGTGAGTATAATTTGAGGGAGAAGATTTGAAGTTCTGCTTTTGCATTGAGGTGGAATGAGAGGAAATGGGTTCTTGCTATCATGACCTTATTTAAACCCTCTTCTAAAAGGGGGCCCATGGAGCATAGTTATCCATAGTAAATTTTCCGGTACAAGGGATTAAGTCTCCTCCCTTTCCACTCTTCACCCTACAAACTGAAGTTGAAGGCTAAGATTTCAAAAGGTAGTCAATGGAACATTTTGATATATCATTGATAAGGTGATTTAGAGACAGGAGTGAATCTGTATTTTTTTTAAGATTTATTTTTATTGTTTTTGATGAGAGAGAGAGAGAGAGAGAGAGAGAGAGACAGAGACAGAGAGAAGGGGGAGGGACAGAGCAGTCTCCATAGTTGCACATCATCAGTTTTTCCACATAGTTTCATTCCACAGGTGGCTGTGTGGCTGCACAGGGCAGGAACTGGGCCAGGGTCTCACCCCAGTAAGAACCGAACTGGGGGCACTCCCCAGCTCAGCATATGGGTCCGCATGGGCTGGGACCGGGATTTGATCCTCAGCCCAATGGGCTACAAAGCGAGGGCTTAACCCACTGAGCCATCCCGGCTTCCCCTGAATCTATATTTTTATAGCTTGAAAAAGTCATATACATTTTCTCAGCCTGCTATTTCAGTTGGTTATTTAGTGTCAAAACAATTTGATGATTTTGGTAGGCCTTCTGGGGAATTGTACTTTTGGGGTAGGTTAAAAACAGTCTTAGTGAGATATGAAATGCTGAACAGATCTTGATTTTTCATTTGGAGATTTCCTTGTCAAATATGTCTTTGTCTGCAGATTGAATGACAAGAAGAGCGAAACAAAAACTAACTCACACTTCCTCCCATTGCTTCTTAAGTAATGCAGAATTATTCAGAAATAATTTAATACAAAACACAGTAGGGAGGAAATACTAAGCCATGTTATAAGATTCTAGGAAGGAAGATAAATACCAAACATACACATGTATACACACACATCCTTTATAAAATGCGTACACACAAAAAAGAAACTTTAAAAGTAACTCTAATCTCAAATGGTCTTGGGAATTTCAGCAAAGAGAGGATCCATTTTTGTCTCTAATCTTTATGTCAGGTTTACCAAGGTGGGAATTGATCCCAGGCATAAATTCAGGTATATTTCAGCACTGTTGCTTTGTTTTTGTTTTTTAGTTTAGTTTAGTTGTGTGTGTGTGTGTGTGTTTGTGCATGGCTCTTTCACTTCTGGATCCTCCAGCAAATTTTGCTATAGCAGGATGTTTTAGGACCTTTCTTCTACATAGTGAAGTTAGTGAGGAATAGATGGTGACCAACTAATTGAATTCTTCAACGCAGACATAATGACAACGATAGTTAATATTTAATCCCTTATCTGTTGGGCGTAGCTTTGGGTGCCTGACATAAATTTTCTTATTCACTCCCCACAACAACATAAGTAACAGGTATTATTTGTCTCTCCATTATACAGATGAATTCTTGAGGCACAGAATATGTAAATCTCTTTTCCAAAGTCTCATAGCTAGGGAGGGTTAGAACGAGAGTCAGCACCCAGGTTGTCAGTATCTAATTCACTCTCCTAAAAGAATGTTTCTAATTTAAGACATGTTTGAAGTACAGTTTCTAGAAGCCCAGTTATTCCTAAATGGACTAAAATAGAGCTACTTACCATAAAACTCAATTGTTAGATTCAAACTTAGTCATTTTGAAGATCACCAAGACACAAGAGGCAATGATTGATTTTGCCATTACAGAATTCATCTAGTTTGGGAAGCTTCAGATCTCAGTGTTTAAGAGCAGACTTTGAAATAATACGCACATTCTTTTGAACTCTTGGATCTAATACCATCAGCCTGTGTGGACATTGTTATTTTTTCTTATTAAGCCAACATTTCTTTTCCTTAAAAAAGGTTTTAGAAATACCACAAAATGTTAATGTAAGATTAAATTAGATATTGCATATAAAACCTTTTGCATGATATCTGCCTTTGGTAAACTATAGCTGTTATTATCACTGCTGTTGTATTATTTACACTTTCAAAAATGTAAGCAGTATTACAAGGCATTCAGTGATAAAGTCCAAGCTAATGGTAAGTACAGTACATGTCCTAGAAAGCCAAGCTGTAATCTTCTCTTTTCCACAAAGTTCTCCCTGAGGGAGTACATGGTACAATTTTAAGAAATGCTTGTAAAGAGTGAATGGATTGAACACTCTTCATCTGAAATGATTTTCCCTACCTCTGAACTTGTATCTGTTTAATGCCCTTAGAGTCCTGTATTTTTAGGTCTTGGAATCATTGTACTTTGTAACATCTTCTAAAAGGTATTTTAATCCCTCAATACTTTAACTGTTCAAGTATTTAGGTCCTGTCTCCCAAATAATTTATTAGTTCTCAAGGAAAGGAGCTATGTTATTTTCATATTTGGGTATTTTTCAATATCTAGTATGTGGCACTGCACATTGTAAATATGAAAAATAAATTTGTTGCTTTTGATTCTGTTTGATCATTTGCCTGGATTTGATTTTATAATAGGTGTAGGAAGATTTTCATAGACAGATAATGCCTTCTGTTTTTCTGTGAGTATAATTATACAGTCCTTTCCTATTTTTCCCACTGGACAGTGAGAGGGAGCAAATTGTCCTAGAATTGAACAATCTGGCCTTTAGAAAAGAAAGACACTATTTAAAGTAGGTGATTACTTATTACTATAAGAAAAAAAAAAAACAACTGAGAAAAATCTGACATTTAAAAATCTTGACTTTTCATCTACAATAGTCTACAGTATCAAGAATAACAATTTTGAAGCCTTTGAAAAACTTCTCATACAACATCATTGATAGAAGTAAATATCATAGGCATTGTTCACTGTTCCACCTTTGAAATTGACTATTCTGGAAGAAAAAGCACATCATTGTGTTCATATATTGAATGGAAAAGTCTGGAGGTACTGTCTACATAAGGAAGAAAATAAGAGAAAGACATTACCCAGCAAGATAACAGTGCAGACGGCTCATCTCTATCAGTTAAAACCAAATAAGCTTAGTTTTATTTGATTGTTTTTGTTTCTGGAATTGTTTTGGCATTGCTGAGCATTTAACAAATAATGCCTTTGTCAATATGTATAATAATAATCCTATTAGAGCTACCAAGTTTCACAGGAACAGAGAATGGATCCAGGAGACAAGGAACCGGGTGCTGACTTCAGAGTTTGCAGTTAAATCGAGGAGGTGACTTTGAGGACAGAGCCATATACAAGCGCATATGCTTATGATTGATGAGGAAATAGTGCTGGTATGAATTATGAAGGCAGTGGTTTGTGGGGCATATCTACTTTGAACAGCTGAGACATGAACTGAGCATCATTTAAATAACTTGTCAAGTTGTTTGACTAATTCCATGACTTGATTTGTCAAAAGAGACTGAAATTAAACAGATGAGACCAAAAAGATTGCTCTATTTCCTATATGGTCCATGAACAGAACTTTTACCATTTAGTTGCTATTAAAAGTCTACAACAAATTGGATGGAAGGGAAATTTTAATTCTTTACCCAATTTATCCAAACTACATAGACACTTAGCTTTCAGAGTAATGGTTTCTTAGTCGGTTTCATTAATTCCAAAGGGTGCGGAACTGTTTCAGGATGAACCTGGGGAAAAGTTGTACTATTTATGAGAATTTTCAATTGTTCCTGAAAACGAGGTGCACAGGAGGGACCAAACCCCCTGGTGACTGGTGACATTACAGATATCCACAGGTCCATGCCATTAAAGGTGCTTTATTTCAAGTGCTGTAGTGTTTTTGCTGCACATACCAGAAAGTGTTGTGATATCATATATGACTCTAATAAGGAAAGTTATTCAAGAATTACGGTTTTGAGAGGGAATGAAATATTTAATGTAGAATGTTCATACACACAAAAGAAAACATGGGAAAGATACTTTATTTAAAAGAACTCTATGTGAGTTGCCAAAAGAGATCTAAGTTTTTTTTAATTGTTGAATTTATTGGGGTGACATTGGTTAGTAAAAATTACATAGGTTCCAGGTGTACAATTCTATGGTACTTTGTCTATGTGAAATCTGATTTTTAATACACACTTCCTCTAGCCCGATCCCAAGACACTATGGGTATAGATTCCTGTGCTTGTTTCGGCTCTGAACCAGAGAGGGTAGAAACTTGCTGGAGGCTCCATGGCTAGTTCATATTTTGGACCTTACTGACCCCTTACTTTTCTTTATGATGAGGCTCTTCTTATGTTTCTTAGGTTACTTATAGTTAACATGAGGAGGTTAAGATGCAACCAAAATGTTATTAATAGTAAATAGTGGCACTTGCCATAGTCTATTAAATAACAAGGGAAGAATATGCTGTTTGATGCTGAGGTGCTTTTGGAAGTTTGAGATCAAGTATGGTTTTGAAACTCAGATCCTACAATAGGCCAGAATGTCAGAAAATGTAATTATTTCACTTCTTCTTATAGCTTTTTGGCACTATTAACAGTTGTGGAATTTATTGTGCATACCCTAAGTGCTTTGCCAGCAAGTGAATTACCAATGTGAATTTGGAAACTGGGATCAGTATTTTATCCTTTCTCCCCTGAGATTGCATAAAAATGAGAAAGCACATCCTGTTTCCCCTTTTCTCTGCTTCCTGTCTTAGCAGCATAAATACTAATTGGTTGTTATGGTGATCTCAAGTTTGTAACTAAAACTGAGGTATCTAAGTAACAGTGTCTGAAGGTGAGAATGATGAATGCTTAAACTCTTGGATTTTGTAGGGAGCTGGTCCTGGAGTATTAAAACTGGCAAATGTGGCCTCAGCTCCAAAAGATTGATAAATTTGTTAATTTTATC
>PVKE010005777.1:0-20801 GCA_004027555.1 Craseonycteris thonglongyai
AAAAAAAAAAAAAATCTTTAAAACTTAAAAATAAAAAAGCAAATGTGATGACTCCAAGGAATAAAGGTTATCATTAAAATACAGAAAATAGTGTTGAAATATTAGTAACTTTGTGGCTAAATAAGTTATTTATTCTTACTTTTAATTATTATTCTTCTGAACTTCTCTATTCAATGCTTCCTTACCAGTAAGCATTGCTAACTCATTGTAGAAATTTAAAATAATTCAAATTTTTATAAACTAATCTTATTTAACAATACTATGGAGATGGAAAATAATATTGAAACTAATATTTGATAATTTGTGAAGGTGTGCCATATTGTAAAGGCAGACTGCCATACTAGGAAAACACTGAATTAAAAATTGTAAAAATTCAGTTTAAGTTCTACTTTCCCTCTAACTTATCATGACTTTAGATAAATTTCTTGAATTCCACATACTTCAATTTTTTTCTTCCATAAAGATGGTGGGTGTGAAAGTGAGCAAATAGAGTTCACTTGCATCATACATACTGGAAATATATCCTGCTTTTAAACATTGTATCGATTGAAGTGCTATAGGAATCAATTACTAACACCACTATTAAAACATTGGACCTGCTATTATAATGGCTACAGAAAGAAACAAAATTTATATGTCAATACCTATTGCTTGTTCTCTTGCCATATTGTGATGATTTACAGAAAATACCTTGAGACCATCATGTTAAGTGAAATAAGAATGAAAAAAATCAAGAATTATATGACTTCACTTATATGTGGAATATAAAACTGAAAGTAACAAAGAAAATCTCATGGACACAGTCAATAAATTAGTGGTTCCCTAAATGTAAGGGGAGAGGGGATAGGATAGAGGGAGGGGACATCAAATGTATGACGGTGGAAAGAGAACTGACTCTAGGTGGTGAGCACAAAGTAACATATATAGACGATATAATGTAGAATTCTACTCCTGGAACCTATGTAATTTTTACCAACTGATATCAGCACAATAAATTTAATAATTAAAAAAAAATAATAATAATAAAGAAAAGAAAATAGAAGAAAAAGAAAAGAGAAGAGAAGAAAAGAAAAGAAAAGACTGAAGCCAAGATAAAGAGAAAATCTAGATCTGTGGGTACTACTGCATTGTGAAAGGAAATAAACAGCTGGGTAAAAAATAATCAAGCTGACCAATAACCAACACCTAAGAAGAAGTAATTATATATTTTTATATGATTCAGACTAATAAATGTTTGTCTTATGGCTATAGAAAACTAACTCTGTAAATAAAATAGAATTACAAATATTTCTGATATCATTAAGGAGATAATATCACTTATGTTAACTGTTATCTTGAAAATCATTGAACATTTTACAAAATATTACCTTCAAAGTATGTAATTAACTTGACAGGCTCCCAGCCTACACTCTCATAAGTGTGAGAGAGAGAAAAAAAAAATCTTAATCCACCTTTATTAGTTGATCTTTGCAAACCAAGATAGTCTTCTCTAATATTCACATCCAGGGACTTCCAAAATGCCAGAAACACTGCTCTTGTGGTCATAAGCAATCTGCAGAATGTGCTCTGAACCAAGGTCAATGTTAAGTGTATGATGTTCTCCTCCTCTTATATAGAATGTTCTTCATTTTGACAAAGGAACCTGTATTTCAGGAGATATTGCACATGAATTTTACTCCAGCACACTCATCTACCAGAATGCCATATGACTTTATTTTTGTAAATTAGAATATACTGGATTGGATCCCCTTTTTGCCTGGGTAGCAAAAAAAATTACATTTTAATCATTTGATGGAGGTCATACCTTTCTTAGGGTTGCACGAGGATTAAGGTGTTTTGTGGCATGTTTACTGACACACTGTTCCTTTGAGCATGAGGAATGTGCAAATGTTCAACTTCTAAGATGCCTGCCCTTCACTCATGTTCCCACTTTTCCCACTATTCCATTACCCATCGTACCTTTTAGAGACAGTCTGCTAGGGAAATGATCCTTGTCATGTGCAAGACTTAACCAACAGACCTACCTTCCCCTGCAGAAAAGGCCCTTTCTCCAAGCCCCGCCCTCTCCCCTTATTACCCCTTCAGCCACTTCTATCTATCCACCTTTAGAACCTAGGCTAACTTCTCTTTCCTGGATGTGAGGAATGATATGCTAAACACTGTCAGGTTTTTGTTTGTTTGTTTTCTTTTTTTCATTCTCTTTGTTACACATTTATGGGTTGGGAACATCCTAAGCAACCTCATCTCCTTTAGACAGGTAAGAGATTAATTTCTTCAGAAAAGTAACCCTGATTTTTCTGACTTTGAAAAAATACTATTTTCCTTTGAATTAAGACCTTGAATACTAATCTGCAAGATCAAATTTATTTCCATTTTGGGGAAGCCCGGATGGCTCAGTGGATTAAGCGCTCACTTTGCAGCGCCGGGGACCGAGGATCAAATCCCGGCCCCAGCTGGTGTGGACCCATATGCTGGGCTGGGGAGCTCCCCCAGTTCAGTTTTCTCTCTGTCTCTGTGTCTCTCTCTGTCAAAAGTAAATTAATTAATTAAAAAAACTTTATTTCCATCTCCTGTTCTCATAGGATTAAACAAAGCCATCTTCAAATGATGTATGCTATATCAATCTGCTCATTAACCACTTCTATAAAATTATGTAATTATTTTTATTCAAACATTTAAAACACTATGGAGAAGCTATAATGAGATACTACTTCACACCCACTAGGATGGCTGTAATTAAAAAAAAAAAAAAAAGACAGTAACTAGCATCATAAGGATTTGGAGAAATAGAAACCCGCATATAATGCTGAAGAGAAGGAAAAATAGTGCAGCCATTTTGGGAAAAAAATCTGTTGCTTCTTTAAAAAGCTAAATATAGAGTTACTATACTTATGAAGGGGAATAAATTTTTGCCACCATAAAGCTGTCTTTTAGGATATTGATTGTAAGCTGGTTATTAAGAAAAAGACTCAGAAAAATCTTTGATCCTTCTCCTTTCCTGTCCAAGTTTCAGATGGAAAGGCCTATTCCAGGAAAGAAATTAGGATTTTTGCCTTAGTGTAATTTGAATTGAATATAGCAGATGGAGAGCTCCAGGGAGGGGCCTGGTGGCTAGATCACCCACTGACCCAGTTAAGCAAGAATTTGCCTGTCATGTGTGTTCAGCTCTTCCTCAGTTACCTATAAACTGCCCATTCTCACCTAAAATTGAAGATCTCATTCCTCCTTCTCTCTTTTGTCAAAAATGGATGGATGGATGGATGGATGGATGGATGGATGGATGGATGGATGGATAAATGAAAAAAAATATATATATATATATGTGTGTATATATATATATATATATATATATATATATATATATAAAATCTCCAGTTTTGTCTCACTGTCTTTGGGATTTTCATGTTTATGTATGTGTGTTTCCCATTTGCAAATATTAAACTTTTTTTTTCTTTTGTTAATCTGTCTGTTAATTTGATTATTAGCCTAACTAGAAAAATTTAGAAGGTGGAAAGGAAAGTATTTTATATTTTGCTCCCACATTTAACAGAACTCAGCAACTTTACTTCTAGGTTCACACTTAAGGGAAGTAAAAATATACGTCCACATGAAAACTTTATCAATGTTTAAAATAGCCTGTAAGTGGAAACAATCCAAATGTCCATCACCTTATAGTACAATGTGGTATATCAATACAATGCAATGTATTTGGCAATAAAAAGGATTGAAGAACTGACACTTCTACAATATAAATGAATTTTGAAAGCATTTTGTTAGGTGAAAGAATTCAGACATAAAAGGCCATATATTGTATGATTTTAGGTATATGAAATTTTTAGAATAAGAAGATGTATAAAGACAGAAAGTACACTAGTGGATGACTTGGACTAATGGGATGGGCAATTTGATAGAATAGGCAAAGAGGTGTGGCATTTCTTTTTAGAGTGATGAAAATATTCTGGAATTATATAGTGGTGATGGTAGCCCAAACTTATCAATGTACTTAGAAAAAACAATGAACTATTCACTGTAAAAGGGTAAATTATATGGTATATTAATTAAGTCTCAATTTTTATAAAGCATGGAGAAGCAGAGGTTAAGAGTCATGCTCCTATTGTCCAGGGAGTTGTAAACTTAATATCTGAATTTTTTTAAATAGGAAACATTGTAATTTGTTTCACAGAAAGTAAAATAATTTCTACTACAGAGTAGAGAAAAATATCTTTTGACCTTTTCTTTCTAACCATTACTTACTACATGATCAGAGATAATAGAATTGTTCCTAATAACTAGAACTGATCATTTTGTTCTTAAAATTTCTATTTCTGAGTCCCAAAAGAAGGAGTTGGCACTCTCAGATTCAGAGATTAGTCAGGGTAGAATTCAAGAGCAATGGACACTACAGAATCTGGGGTGCTTCTATGGTGCTTCTATCAGGTACCACCTCTAGAACTGAAAGAGCAAGGAAAGAGATCAGTTAACAGGATCCAGACACAGAGAGGGTTGTGAGAAGAAGAAACTGTCAGGCACTGAGGCCTTTGCTCAGGGAAACATCCAAGTTCACTTTGACACCGTAAGAAAAAAGCTAAGAGACTCAATAGTTCTTTACTACTCCAACTGTACTCTTCTAGCTCTCGTATCTCATGAAGGCATGCTTGTACTTGTAAATGTCACCAGACAGATGAAACTTTTAGGTTAACAGAGTAAAGAATGGTAGAGGGTGAGTCTGAGTGGGTAAATGTATGATTTTATTTCCAACTATTTATATAATTACCATAAGCTAAATTATATTTATGCATTTTATCATTTCTCATAAATTAGAATTTGCTTGAGAAAAGGAATTTAATTTTATATATTTATATTTTCAACACTGCTTTAAAAACTGTATGGCACATAAATCAAGTACTCAGTGAATGTTAGTTGAATACAAAATAAAAAAAAATTTACTATATTTTTCTTTTTTTAGTAATCAGAGATCATAAATATAATTTACATCTTAACTTTTTATTTATGGAATTCCTGTCCCTAAGAGATATGCAAGATAAAATGTTTGGCTTTATTCGTTTCTGGGAATACTTCAAAAAACTGTAGCTAGAGTTTATATTTCTAAACTAGGTTTATTTTATTTAAAATACATCAAGAGAGGAAAAAAATAGAAAAGCTTTAATTTGAAAACATTTTTAAAGGTCACTCACCACTCATTCATGTTGAGACCCTGGTTGACTCTATCTGCTGATAATGACAGCCTAAAAATATCACTAATACAAATGTAGCCAAATGGTCCTTTCTTTTTAAAGTTCAGTTGTAAAAATAACCATCAGTATGGAAAAGTTTTACAGGAAGATTTGAACGCGTTTTTAGAGTGTGTGATTGTCTTGACCACATTTTGGCAATTAAAACCATTTATGATGAAGGTGTGAAATTTATATCACTATATAACTTTTCAGAAGAAAAAACAAAATGTTTTTAGAAGAGATACATGTTTTTAAAATGTCAGTTGAAATAACGGGGGGACAGGAAAAGTAGAAATTATAGGAATTGAGTTGGGAAAATCAGTAACTGGTTGCACTGTTTTATAAAAACCGAGTCCAGGTACATTTCATATTCAGTATTTAGAAACTTGGAAATGCTAGGATAGCCCTTGCAAACCCATATGCTGAACTATAGCACAACTGGTGACCATTGGGATGGTGGTTAAGGTTCTTACCTCCCATGTAGGAGGCCCCCAGTTTGGGTTCCTACTCTGTGAGACCCCACATCCACCTGTGTGTAATGAAACCATGTCACAACTAATGATGTACAACTATAGAGACAGCTCTGGGCCCTTCTCTTTAGAGCAGTCTCCATAGTTAATGTTCACCTTGATCACGTTACTGAGGTAGTATTTATCAGCTTTCTCTACTGTGAAATTACTTTTTTTCCTCTTTCCACGTTGTACTCTTTGGAAAGACGTAATTAGGTACAACCAACACTTAAGGGGTAGGGAGTTGTGCTCTACCATTTTGAGGGTGAAATAGCTAAATAATTTATTTGAAGTTATTTTGTAGGGAGATTTGTTCATTATTTTCCATTTATTAATTTAGGAAATCATTTATTTATAAGGGGAACCAAATAAAACCAGAATTATCTTTTGGAGGGTGAACCCCTTGTAGTACAGGCTTCCTCCACTAGATGAGTGTTCTAGAAACCCATCTGCATCAGTGTACCAGTTGTTGTTATGAGAGGCTGTGTTTGGCTTGAGTGAAAATTTTTTGGAGACCTCTTTCAACACATTTGTCCATTTTATGATGGGTGATTTACATGAACAATGTGTGGCATGACATACCTGCCCACACCATGCTGAGAGTTCAGCAGTTTTTGAGCAAAAATGTCATGATCCCCATGCCTTACTCTCTCTATTCATCTGATCTCTCCCCAAGCACCTTTTTTTTGTTGTTTTTTCAACAGAAAAAATAAAGTTCTCAAGGGGAAATATTTTGTCGATGTGTAAGAGATAAAACAAAAATGGCAAAAGCACTAACAGGCATCAAAATTGATGAATTCAAAAACTGTTTTGAGCAGTGAAAAGTTGTCTTTATTGGTGTATTGCATCAAACAGAGAGTACTTTAAGGTTACTAAAGTTTAAACATGTAAGAATAAATACACAATTTTTTACAAATAAATCTGTTTTTTTGTTTGCTTGTTTTGTGTGGGGCCCCTCATATTAATATGAACTCATGCATGTTTATCTTATACTTTGGGTTATAATTTAATACTATTTTATTTATGTTGTAGCTCAAATTGTGTGTGTGTGTGTGTGTGTGTGTGTGTGTGTGTGTGTGTGTGTGTGTGTGTTTAGCCTTCCTTATTTTCTGACAATATAAAGTGCTTCAGGCTTATCTTATATATTTTCTGTCCCAGTCTTAGAATCATACATTTCTCTAAAGAATATTGGCCCCTTTTATTGGAAAATGGTATTAGAAACCATTACTTATGCCCTAGGATTGATTGTTGCTATTAGGGTGTTGTTGCTTCTAGGCCTTTTCAGCTAACAGAAGAAGAAATTATAAGTATGTATACTAACCTGTGTGTTTATACATATGCCTATTCATAAATATTACTATATGTAACCATCTGTATCTATATTAAGCTAAATTCATGATGTCTTCAATTCTAATTCATTGCTACATAAATCATTTTCCTCCCCTTGATTGCTTATCCAAATATAACAACCAGCTCCAACAGTGAGAAATTAGCTCTCACCATCCATCGTTCATTTATTTAATTGTATTATATACAATTATCATTGTATATAACAATGCTACATATATAAAATAATTATATATAATTATATATAAAATAATTCTCTCTTTTTCTCTCCCTCTCTCTCTCACTTGTACCCCTGTGGTAAATAATTTTATCAACTGAGGTACTTTACTATTGTACACTTTCTTTTGTCTTTAGTCCTATAAACTCCATTCATTTTTAAGTTCTTTAGGTCAGCAATATTTCTTCTCATCCCTATCACTGAGATTGTTTTCTACATTTGTAATGCAGTTAGATTTTTTTTTTTTTGGTCTCATTCTGCCTTCTGCCCTAGGATTCCTCTGACCACCTAAATGATTTTTTAAATTTGCATACAACAAGATTCACTCTTCATTCTATAAACTTTGACAAATGCATAGTGTCAGATAGCCAACATTGTAGCATTATACAGAATAGTTTTATAAAATTCCTTTCTGCTTCACCTATTCATCACTATTTCCACCCCCAATAAATTCTGGTAACCATTAATCTTTTACCCATCTACAGTTTTGCCTTTTCCAGAATGTTAACAATTTTGAATCTCATTATACATAGCTTTTTCTGAATGGCTTCTTTCACTTGTCAATACTTGGTTCAGATAGGTCTTTGTCTTTTTGTGGCATGGTAGCTTATTTGTTTTAATCCATGGATAATACTTTACTGTATGGATGTATCATAGTTTGTATATACATTTACTTTTAAAGGACACCTTGGTTGCTTCCAGTTTGGGGCTATTATGAATAAAGCTTTTATAAGCATTTACACGGAGTCTTTTTGGTGTATAGATATGAGTTTTCGAATCAGTTGGAAACTCACCCCCATTTTATATTTGGATAGATAAGAACCAAGGTGATAAGTAGCTAATACCAATGCTTTATAGATATTGTTTTCAGTAAATATTGACTAATACATACATGTATTGTTTTCAGAAAAGGTTAATGGGGATATAGCTAATTAGAGGAAAAAAATTAAATTTAGCACATAAAATTGAGTCTCAGCTGAACCTTGGAAAAAGACAATAGGTTTATTTGGAATATCCTAAATCAATTTTGTCTTCTCTTTGATTATAACTTTTATATCTAATTTAGTTAATTTGTTTTTATTATTTTGTATTTCTTTACACAGTCTCCATAGTGAAAGTTGTGAACACTCAACAGACATCTTACTTTTATCTTTATTTAAATGTGTTTCTCAATAACCAAATGTCAACGTGTAGCTTGACAGTACATTGTTGAATTTAATTCTTTTACTTAATATAATAATTGGAAAGTGAAAAGACTAATCTGAGAACTTTCATCAGAATTTAGCTTTTATTGATTAAAGCAACATCTAAAATGCATTTTAAATATGTGTGTGCACAGGTGAGCATTGATGAATACAATAATAAAATACAAGAGAAGATTACAATACCACTAACTAGGTAATTAAGAAGCAACAGTGAATATTTGGAGAGAGCAGCACTTGAACTTGAATGCCAAGTTGCCACTGGAAAGCTTTCCATATTTTCTTAATACAGTAGACTCTCAGTTAACCATCATCCATGGAGATTGGTAAATGTGGGATCAATGTAAATTGACTCTTTGTTAACCAGACCTAACGCAACATGCCAAATCTCAAGCAACTGGTTTGAGTTTTTCTTTTATCCACAAAAAGTTTTACCTTTTTTTGTAGAAGCAACAATTTTTTTTAAATATTAAATAGCTCCTATTTCTCTGCCTTTCCTTCTTTTCATCCACCATACTATTTCTTTGTCATCCTGATAGATTTCATTAATTTGCTACTAAAATAGGTAGTGTATTTCAAACTGATTTCTTAAAGCTAACAATCATATGACTTGATCCCAGTTAAATCGTTCTTTTCATAAGACACCAGTCCCATTCTACAGTTACAAGGCAGTAGTGTAAAGTGCTATGAAATTTTTTGTTTAAAATAAGGCTATTTATATTGAAAAATAACCTTTTAATTTTCCTCACAATTTGAGTCTTAAACTGAAAATGCTGATTAATGAGTCACACTTTGTGAGCTAACTTGTTCTCCCTAAGTCTCCAAAAGAGAAATAGTGGTTGCCTTGGAATTATACGTTTTTCACAGATCTGCAATAGTAAGTTATTTGAACAGTAAACATACTTTTTGTTGACCTGAGTAGTGCCTGCATTTCATAGTAGTTGGAAGTAACTCCATTTGGAAAATAGTTCAGTTAGTATCCAAGTACTTCTAATTTTCTAGGTGCTTGCACAGTAAACTTATAATTTATTCAGCTCACAACATTTTTTTTAAAAAAGCATTTTTATGTCTCAACATAAGATCTCTGATTTTAATTGCTTTTGTTCTTGTTCACTGAATGATTCAAGCATATTGTCTTGTTAGAAAAAAATAACAAGCAGTAGGAAGGATAAAACTTTTTACTAGTAAATACCTACCCTTATATTGTCATTGTATTTTTCTACTGGAAAGAAATTAATTATATATGTTGAGCATATGTCTATGAAATTTTGGAAAAATGTCTTTTAAAACTGTTCTCAAAACTGTTGACGACAGAGAAAAATCAGGAAGCAAAAATACCACCCACACAAACAAATTTCAGTTATAAAAGAGCAACAACATAAAACAATTTAATAGTAAAAATGCCATACCTCATACAGTATATGAAGAACTACAGATGAATTAAATAATTATTCTTTCTATAGTATAATCAAATGTCTCCCATTAAAAAATTGCAAAGATGGGATAGCTGGGATGGCTCAGTGGGTTAAGAGCTTGCTTTGAAGCCCGGGGTACTGAGGATCGAATCCCAGCCCCAACACGTGCAGACCAATAGGCTGAACTGGGGTGTGCTTCCTATGCAGGAGGCCCCCAGTTCAATTCTCACCCCCGGCTCAGTCCCTGGCTCAAGGGGGCATGCCTCCCATTCTGGAGGCCCCCAGCCCAGTTCCTGCCCTGCACAGCCCCCGCCCACCTGTGTGGAATAAAACCATGTTGAAAACTGATGATGTACAACTATGGAGACTGCTCTGGCCCCTCCCCCTTCTCTCTGTCTCTCTGTCAAAATCCATAAAATAAATCTTAAAAAAAAAATTACAGAGTTAAAAGATACCAGTAGAAACTACCACTATCCTATAGCTATAGGCTTGTAGATACCTTTGACTAGTATTATGAAAAATGATTAAAATATGTACTTTCCCAATATTAATTTTGACAAGAGACTATTTCTTTACTATCATTGATGGGACCATTAATTTGGTTATAACTTGAAAAAAATGTAGGCTCTTTTCATTAAAGCAAAACCATGGAAACTGATCTTTCTTGAAAACTTACTTTATTATTTTTGAGAGAAAAAGAGAGAGAGAAGTAGAAGGGCCCAGAGCAGTCTCCATAGTTGTACACCACTAGTTGTGACATGATTTCATTCCACACAGGTGGATGTGGCACTGTGCAGGGCAGGAACCAAGCCGGGGGCCTCCCACATGGGAGGGAGGCATGGGCAAGAACCATTCCAGCCAAGCTATACTGGCAGTTTCCAGTTATGTGAGCTTCAGCATATGGGTTTGCCTGGGCCAGGCCTGCGAACTGAACCCTGGTCCTCGCAAATGCAAGACAAGCGCTCAACTGCTGTGCTATCCCAGCATCTCCAATCTTTTTAGATCTTGGTTATACAGTCAGGATAGAATCAGATAGTAAACCAACTTTTCAAGGTATGGTAAGTTCTTTTTAAACAATATCTATCCACAATTCCTTCTCATAAAGTTTTTAAAAAGTAAGTATCAATTGATATGCTCAACTTAAACTACATACTGTGATTATCAAACTAGGTAATCCTCTTTCACTCCCTTTTTTTTTTCCATTTACAGTTAACATAAAATATTATATGTTTCAGGTATACAACATAGTGATTGTACATTTATATAACTTATGAAGTGATCACCCCAATAAATCCAGTACCCAACTGACACCATGCATAGTTATTACAATATTATTGACTACATTGCCCATGCTATATTTTACATTTCCGTGACTATGTTGTAACCACAAATTTGTAGTTCTTAATCCCTTTGCATTTTTCACCAATCTTTCCACATCCCACTCCCATCTGGCAACTATCAAAATGTTCTATTTATGAGTTTGTTTCTATTTTATTTTGGTTTTTAGATTTCACATATAAGTGAAATCGTATGTTATTTGTCTTTCTCTGTCTGACTTATTTCACTTAGCATAATACACTCTAGGCCTATTCATGTTATTTCAGATGGCAAGATTTCATTTGCTTTTAGAGTTGAATAATATTCCATTGTATATATGTACCACTTCTGCTTTATCCATTCATTCATCTATTGATGGACACTTAGGTTGCTTCCATGTCTTAGCTGTTGTAAGTAATGCTGCAATTAACCTAGGGGTGTATATGTCTTTTCAAATTAGTATTTCGGATATTTTCAGATAAATACCCTGCAGCAGAATTGCTGCATTCTTCTTTGTTTCTGTTTGGGTTTTTTTGTTTGTTTGCTTTTTAAGATTTATTTATTTATTTATTTGACAGAAACAGAGAAAGAGACAGAGAGAAGGGGGAAGGCCCAGAGCAGTCTCTATAGTTGTACGTCATCAGTTTTTGACATGGTTTCATTCCACACAGGTGGGCAGGGGCCAAGCAGAGTAGGAACTGAACTGAGGGTCTCCCACATAGGAAGTACACCCCAGTTCAGCATATGGGTCCACACGGACAGGGCCAGGATTCAATCCTCAGTCCCGCAAAACGGGACAGCAAAATGAGTGCTTAACCCACTGAGCCATCCCTGCTTCCCCCTTCTTTGTTTCTTATTATAGTTTTTGCTTTAAAATTATTTTCTCTGGTATAAGTATTGTTATGCCAGCTTTTTTGTTTGTTTTGTTTTCATTTGCAAGAAAATAGCTTTTTCTAGCCCTTAATTTTATCCTCTGTGAGTCCTTAGATCTAAAGCAGATCTCCTATAGACAGTATATGTAAGGGTTTTGTTTTCTTGCATATTGAGCCACTCTGTGCCTTTTGATTGGACCGTTTAATACATTCACATTTAGGGTAATTATTAATAGATATGTAGTTATTGGAATTTTATTCATATGTTTTCTTTTTTCTTCTTTTTTTTAAAGATTAATTTTATTGTTTTTGACAGAGACAGAGAGAAGGGGAAGGGCCCAGAGCAATCTCCATAGTTGTGTGTCATCAGTTTTTGACATGGTTTTTTTTCCACACAGTGGGCAGGGAGCAGGGAGAATGGGAACTGGGCCCAGGACCTCCCACATAAGAGGTATACCCCTGCAAACTGGGGGCTGAACTGGGGGCCTCTCACACATGAGAAGCTCACTGGGGCCAGAACCAAACTTAGGGCACACCCCACGTCAGCATATAGGTCCACACAGGCCAGGGCCAGCACTCAATCCTCAGACCCCAGGACTGCAAAGTGAGTACTTAACCCACTCAGCCATCCTGGCTTTCCCTTCTTTTTCTTAAAGAAGTCCCTTTAACATTTCTTGTAATACTGGTTTAGTGGTAATGAACTGTTAGTTTTTTATTGTTTGTCAAGCTCTTTATCTCTTTTTGAATTTTAAATGATTGCCTTGTTGGGTAGAGTGATTTTGAACGGAGGTATTTGCTTTTCATTACTGAAAATTTTGTGACAATCTTTTCTGGCCTACAAACTTTCTGTTGAGAAATCATCTAACAGTTTTATGGGAGCTTTCTTGCAGGTAACTCACTGCTTTCCTCTTGTTGTTTTTTAAATTTTCTCTTTGTCTTTAACATTTGGAATATTAGTTACAATGTGGCTGGTATGGGCTTCTTTGGGTTCATCTTGTTTTGGACTCTCTGTGATTCCTCACTTGTATGTCTATTTCCTCTACCCAGTTAGGGAAGTTTTCTGTCATTATTTCTTCAAATAGGTTTTCAATTTCTTGCTCTCTCACTCTTCTTCTGGAACCCATATGATGTGAATGTTGTTATTCTTGATTTTATCCCAGAGGCTACTTGAACTATCCTCATTTGGGGAGGAGGATAGTTATTATTAGTAGTAGGGGTAGTAGTAGCAGTATTATTTTTATTCTAATTGGGGATTGCTGCTGCCTTTTCTTCCAAATCGCAGAATTGATCTCCTGTTTCACCTAATCCACTGTCGATTCCCTTTACTGTATTCTTTATTTCAATTATTATATTATTCATTTCTAATTGATTCTATTTTATATTTTTTATCTTCATTTTTATGTTTTCTATCTCTTTGTTGAAATTATCACTGAGATCATTGAGCATCCTTATAACTAGTGTTTTAAATTCTGAATCTGGCAGATTGCTTGTCTCCACTTTCCTTAGTTCTTTTTCTGGAGCTTTGTTCTATTCTTTTATTTGAGACATATTTATTGTCTATTTTGGCTGCCTCCCTGTATTTGTTTCTATGTGTTAGGCAGAGCTGCTATATTTCCCAGTCTTAGTAGAGTAGTCTTATGTTGTAGGTGTCCTGTGGGGCCTGGTGACACAATTTCTCCAGTTACCTGAGCCAGGTGCCACCAGTGTGTCTTTTGTGTGGGTTGCATGTGCCCTCCTATTATAGTTGAGCCTTAGTTGCTGTTTGCATGTCAATGGAAAAAATTCACCCTCAGGCAGATTGGTTGTGAGGATTGACTGTGACTACAGTGGAAGAGCTATAATGCAAGGGCTGACCCTACAGAGAAGGGTTCACTTTAGCAGGGCTCCTCCCTGTCATTTGTAGAGGTGATTGGTAGTTCTCTGATGTTCTCTGAAGCTGGTCACTGAATGTGTTGCTTCTGAGGCCTCTTGGGTGGTGTTTCATTACAGGTTTAGATCTGCCACTACTTGTGCCCTGCCCAGGGCCACTTGGTATGAGCTACATAGGGATCTGAAGATGGTAATGACTTGTGCCAGACTTAGAGGTGCTTGGGAGAAGCTAAGCTGTGAACTGAGTCCTGCCACTAGTTCCTGGCTTTGGGCTGCTTTGCAAGAGGTAAGGAGCACATTAAACCCAGATACTTGTTTGGGATACATGAACATTTCAGAAATTTTAAGAAAGTCTTCAGCATAAGCCAAGACAGGCCATTTGTATGGAAAAGCCTCTGAAAGTAGCTAGGGTGGGCCCACAGGTTGGGTGGGTTGGGGGTGTCTCAGGGAATCATGAAACCAGGGCAAACAGTATTAGCCAGGTGGACGAAAACTCATACTTGGTGCCCATCTACACCTGCAGGCTGGGAGGAGGAAGGGCTCAGCAGAGGAACACAACTTCTGCCAGAACTTCTGTCTGAGAGAAGGCTTCCCTTCCAGCTCTCATCCTGAAGCCAAAAAATTCAGTTCCTCCTTGAATGGCCTTAGCACCTTTCTAGCTGCTACTTAACCCTAGAACTCAGAGCAAGTGAGTCAATCCACAAATAAGTCTGTGCAGTCTCTTTAACAGGAAAGCCTGGAACTCCAGCAGCCCTCTGTCTTACTCAGCTACAACCTTCACTGGTTTTCACAACCAGAAGTTACGGGGACTTCTCTTTGCAGCACTGGAACTCTTTACTTAACTCTTTAGTGAGCCTTTTGTGAGGCTGGAACCTCTTGCTCCTAAGGGAAGACCTCTGCAGCCAAGATATTTATCCCAATTTTCAGTTAGCACACGTGAGTGTAGGACCAGCCTGTTCCATGCCTTTGCCCTTCTTTTCATTCTGAACATGGCTTCTTCTATATGTCCTTAGTTATAGGACTTCTGTTCAGCTAGACTTCAAGTGCTTTTTAATGATGGTTTCTTCATGGTTTACAGGGAGAACCCATTGAATGAATTTATCTTCTGTAGGGTGGGCTCCTTGTAGTATAGTCCTTTTCTGCTTGATGAGTGTTCTAGGAACCCATCTGCATCAATATACCAGCTGGCATTATGAGAGGCTGCACTCAGCTTCAGTGAATTTTTTTGGAGACTCTTTCAAAACATTTGCCCATTTTATGATGGGTGATTTACATGAACAATGTGTAGCATGACAACACACCTGCCCATACTACATTAAGTGTTCAGCAGTTTTTGACCAAAAACAACATGAACCCCATATCCCACCCCACCCCACCCCATTCACCTGATCTCACTACAAGCAACTTTTTCTTTTTATTTCCTGGATGAAAAAATAAAAATAAAAAAATAAGAAGTCTCAAAAGGACATGACCTGTAATGTGGAAGAGGTGAAACAAAAAACAGCAGATCTTAAAGGCTTCAAAATAGACAAGTTAAAAAATTGCATTGAGCAGTGAAAAAAGCATCTTGATAGGTGTACTGCATCAAATACAGAGTAGTTTGAAGGTGATTGAAGTATAAAAATGTAAGAATAAATTCACAATTTTTTATAAATGTTTCAGTTATTTTGGGGTCCTCCATCATCATTGCATTTTTTATGTGGTAATTGGAGGAGACAATCATAGTATTTTCCTACTCTGCCATCTTGACCAGAACTTTTATTCTCCAATTGAACTATTTAATATTCCAAACTTTAATAAAGTTAATGACATTCCCTAGAGAATTCTTCTTGTCCTCCTTCCCCTCTCCCCACCTTGGTAAAGAAGTATCAGATCTGAATCTGTCATTGTAAGATTAACATATCAAATGTAAATATTTTAAAATGACAGTGGACTTAAATAGTATTGAATTGCCAAATAAACAGAATAACTGCTTGACAGTAATTTTAGACTTAAAAAGCTATTTTTACCCATGCAGGTTTATCTATATAGTTTTATATGTTTAATTTTAAATACTATTTTTGTATAAAATTTCTAATATTTTTTTCTAAAATATTAAAATTTTGGCAGGTATTTTTAATTTTTAAAAATATTTTTGAAAAAATTACTTTTTTAACTGTTTTTTTATTGTTTTTGACAGAGAGAGAGAGAGAGACAGAGACAGAGAGAGAACTGAACTGGGTGAACTCCCCAGTTAAGCTTATGGGTCCACACAATCTGAGGCCGGGATTCAATCCTCAGTCCCCAGCGCTGCAAAGTGAGCGCTTAACCCACTGAGCCATCCCAGCTTCCCTGAAAAAATTATTTTATTGTTTTTGACACAGAGAGAACAGAGAGAAGCTGAGAGACAGAGAGAGAAGGGCCCAGAGCAGTCTCCATAGCTATACATCATTAGTTTTCCACATAGTTTTATTCCACACATGTGGAAGTGGGGCTGCACAGGTGGGACCAGGTGAGGCCTCTCACAGGTGAGGCACACCCTCACTAGCTGGTTGCCTCCCACATGGGAAACACACCCCCGGCAGGAGCCAAACCAGGCGCCTCCCCATGGGAAGCTTACATGGTGAGAATAAAATTGGAGTCCTCCCACATGCAAAGCACACCCCAGTTCAGCATATAGGTCTGCATGGGCCAGAGCCAGGATTTGTCCTCAGACACTGGGACTGCAAGGTGAGCGCTCAACCCACTGAGCCATCCCAGCATCTCAAGTATTTTTAATTTGACTAAAATGGCTACATCTTGCTTCTGTAGTTTGCAATTCTGTTGTGCATTTTAGAAATAAAATAGACCTCATTCTTCAATATCTTACTTTGTTTTTTTCTCATACTCTTCAATCTGTTATGGAATTACATGTTTATTTTATTATTGTTGTTATTGTCTGTTTCTTCCACTAGAATGTATAGTCCATGAGAATAATAATTATTTTCTTTAGTATTCTATCTTTGCCTAAACAATGCCTGGCACATAGTAAGAAAATGCAACCGATGATGTGCATCTATAAAGACTGCTCTGGGCCTTCCCCTTTCTCCCTGTCTCTCTGTCTCTGTCTATCTCTCTCTCTGTCGAAAACAGTAAAAAGAAAGGAAGGAAGGAAGGAAGGAAGGAAGGAAGGAAGGAAGGAAGAAAGGGAGGAAGGAAGGAAGGAAAGAAAGGTAAGCAAAGAGTTCAAAATCACACTCTCTAATAAGAAATAGGGGTGAACCTATTCTATCTTGCCTAATTCTTTTAAATCCATATTCTGTGAAAATCAACTTAGCCGACTATATGAAGATATACATGCACACACATGCCGGAGAAAGCATTTCTTCTTTCTATCTTTCTTCAATTATAATTTGTGTAATGTGAGGAAAATAGAATTGAGGTTGGCAATAAAATCTGATCAAAATAAATGAGGTCAGATCATGTTAATAAATTCCTTAATCCTTTGAACACTTCCACTGAGTAAAATAGCATAAATAAAAATTATTTCAGCTATGCCTTGAGCATTTTTCTAAGTGGCCTGTTCTTCAGCTCACACTCAGAAATAAGAGCCTTTAAAATCAGTAGCCCCTACTCACCCCTCAAATAAAAACAGAATATAAGGGGCCAAGAGTGAGATAGGAATTTACATATAAGCAATATTTCCTCAGTGGAATACAATTTGTGCGATTCAATCCCTTAAAAAAGTAAATAACGTTTCAAGTAGAAACCTCTGTTATTTGCTTTGTATAAGGTACTTAGAACACATGACAAGGAAAGACTTAGTAATAAACTTAGAGACAAAGTTTCACAAGGAGCTGACCATTGGTTTATTCCTGATTTCATTGCCAATGTTAATGACAGTTCAGAAAACTGAAAACAATGGAGATCTATGTGAATACCAGGATGGAATGGGATCTAGCACATTGCTATATTTTACAGTTCATTGAAGTCATTCAGAAACAAACCCTTAATTCACTAGAACTTAATTCACAGAACCTCTCAATTCTGTTTCTGCTTGGTGATACAATTCTGTACACCTAGTTTATTTGCCATATCATCAGGTACACACTAAGAGAAAAATAAAAGATTCAAAATTCCTTTCACATTTAATAATCATTTTCTAGTATTTCCATCTGGTACTACATCCTGTTGCATTTATTTACCTCTGCATGACATATGAGATTAATAACTCCTTGAAGTGCAAAAATATTGACCATCCAATCATTGCTAATTATCAGGCTCCCTTTCAAGCCATTGAGCCATAGATATAATATTTTGGTAATGAGAAAGACTGGGTATCTATCTGATGGTTAAGGAAAAGCTGTCTTTTGAAATCTTCAATTTATGAGCAAACAACTATGTTCAATAATTATAGAAACTAAAACAGAAAATTTCAGGAGAGGGAAGAATGCTATGTGCTATTTAATAGGTTAGGCTGGAATATCCTTAATTTTCAGTGAGTGTGTGCACATACATAAACACCATAGTCTGTATCTCATTTTGTATCAAAAATAGCACAGTACAATATTTACAGTTTTGAAGTAAATTATGTAAATTTACTTAGTTGAAATTTAAACCAAGTTTTGGAGGTAGACAAGTTAGGCATTATTTTCATTCTACTAATTAAAAAATAATAATAAATGAAGCTCAGAAAGCTTACCCTAAATTACCAAGTTAGCAAGTGGTAAAATACAAGTGTAGAATCTGTATTCTAAATCAAGCTGTATTTCACCAACAATTTCAACAATTTTCTTAAGTGCTTACAGCTATATCAAAGTCATACCATAAACACCATAGATCTGACATGGGTAAAAAACATTATACATCCTAGTTCCATTCATAATTAATTAACACTAATTTTGGGATCTCGTGTAGTCTTCACATTATTTAAGTTTTACACTATCATTTTCCCCCCAAAATGATCATGAGCTAATACTAAAACTGTATTAAAACTATTTTTGTCATAATTTGATATTTGTTATACACAGAGTTTAATGGTATTTCTAATGCCAAAGTTAAGATTAAAAAATAGGTTATAGGATTTTTTAGAGAACATAAATTATGTAAATTTGTAGTCTGGATTGTTAGGGTAACAAGTGCCTCACCCACTAATCCTACTTGAATGGTCTTCCATTTTGTTTTCTAGTCTATGTTTGTTTAATTTATTTATAAATTTTATTTTTTAATTTACAAGCAAAATGGATTTTTCAGTATACAGCTTGAATTTTGTCACATGTGTAGATTTGCATAACTACCATCATCAGGATACAGAACAAACCCACAAGCTCTCTTGTGTTATCACTTGGTGGTCATACATTCCTGCCAATCTTAATCACTGACAACAACTGATCTGTTTGCCATCACTATAATTTCTCCTTTGTGATAGTGTCAAATAAATTGAATCATACACTATGTAACACGTAAAGACTGGCTTCTTTCACTCAACATAATGCCTTTGAACTTTATACAAATATTTGTGTGTATTGATAGTTTGTTCATTTTTATTATTGAGTAGAATTCTATTCTATGGATGTTCCACAGGTTTTTGTTTGTTTGTTTGTTTTCTCCCATTTGTTTTGATTCCAATTTTAGCTATAAAAATTTGTGTACAGGTTTTGTGTAATCATAAGTTTTCAGTTTTCTAGAGTAAGTACATATGTGAAATGGTATTTAACTTTATGAAAAAAATTGTCAAACTTTTTTTAAGAATGGCTTTACTATTTTGAATTCTTACAAATATATGAGAGTTCAAATTGTTTCACATTCTCACCAGTACTTAGTATTGTCAATAATTTTTTTAAAGCAATTCTAATAGGTATGTAGTAGAATCCCATCATGGTTTAAATTTCTCTAATAGGTTGTGATATTAAATTTCGCTAATAGAAAAACATATTTTTAGATGTCTATTTGCCTACTGTATTCCTCTTTTTTGGTATTAATAGTAATTTTTTTTTATTAATTGTTAAATTTATTGGGGTGACATTGGTTGGTAAAAATTACTTAGGTTCCAGATGTACAATTCTACATTACATCATCTGTGTGTTGCGTTGTGTGCTCACCACCCAGAATCTGCTCTCCTTCCATCACCGTATATTTAATGCCCACCCTCCTCCGCCAGAACCCTCCCCTCTTACACTCAGTTAACCACTGAACTACTGACTGTCTTTGAGTTTTGTTTTGTTTTGGTTTTGTTACTTTCAGTTTTATATTCCATATATAAGTGAAGTCATATGGTTCTTGATTTTTTTCAGTCTGACTTATTCCACTAACGTGATGATCTGAAGCTCCATCCATATTGTTGCAAATGGCAGTATTTCATGTTATCTTATTGCTAAGTAATATTTCGTTGTATAAATGTACCACAACTTCTTTATCTAGTAATCTATCAAAGGACACTTCAGTTGTTTCTATGATTTTGCCACCATGAACAATGCTGCAGTGAACACTGGGGTATTGTGTAGATACTCTTTATAAGTTGAGAAAGTCATCTATTATTCTTAGTTTGCTTAAAGTTTTAATCATTAATTGATAATGAGTTTTATTAAATGCTTTTTTTTTACTTATTTTGAACTGAACTGGAGGCCTCACTGCATTCGGAAAGCACACCCCAGTTCAGCATATGTGTCCACACAGGCCGGGGCCAGGATTTGATCCTCGGTCCCCAGGGCTTCAAAGCAAATGCTTAACCCGCTAAGCCATCCTGGCTTCTCCTAAATGCTTTTTAATGCATTAATTATGTCATATATTAAACTGTTAGTATAGTGATTATGTAGGGTGACTTTCAAATATTGAACCAGCATTGCATTCCTAGGATAAACC